>ML299512.1:0-49064 GCA_005239495.1 Nicotiana undulata | reverse complement strand
TGCTACTCTTTGCGATCGCCAGCCTTCAGCTGCGATCGCACTTTGCTTCTGGAGGGCCCTGGGCAATTGCCCTGTGCGAACGCACTGGCCCAGCTGCGATCGCATAGTACAAGCAGCTGGGCAGTGTATTCTATTACGGGACCTAGCCCATTTTTCCTCCATTTTCATCTTCCTCCCCAAGTTTTAGAAAGCACTTCAAGGGACCTTCCTCCATTATTATCAAGGTAAGTAAATTCCGTAGTTTCATGGTTATAACATCAATTCCTAATGAAATTCTCTTCTAAATTATCCCAAAAATTCATGGAAATTGATAGAAATTTAGGGATTTTGGGAATTTATGAATTATCCATTTTCCCTATGAATTCTAGCAAGAACTTGCATAATTATGATCCTTAGACTCTGGGTAATTGATTCCTTCAAGAATTTTCGAATTCCGAACGTGTGGGCCCGGGGTCGAAATTCCGAAAACCTTCAAGAATGCTTAATTTTGGGATTTCTTATTAATTCTCCTTCTTTGAGCTTAGAATTTATTCAATTATACTATATTTGGCTAGTTGCGAGCCGCCGAGTGTATATTTCAGAGTTTCGGGCGCATCCTTGATTCGAGGGGTGATTTTGTTGCGAGGTGAGTCTCCTTTCTAACCTTGTAAGAGGGAATTGTCCCCATAGGTGTTCTATGTGTTGTATGTTTGTGTTTGGGGGCTACGTGCGTACCACGTGATGAGAGTCCATACGTAGCGACTACTATTGTCACGTCCGGATAGCTTAGGACCACAACATGCCATGTATTCTGCCTTAAATGAACTATATGATTAGATTCATGCTTTTATAGATGTTACTGTTTCCCTGAGCTTTCATTTACTTAAATAACTACAAAGGATTGTGGTGAAATGAACTTTACAATCTGTGTGCGCATGTTGTCTCTATGTAATTTACATCTCGCGAGCGATATGTAATTTCCTTCACTCTTATGGTAGCAGGCCGTACGCCACGGCAGATTTATAGTGCACTCTTGGTATGGGCCGGTCGATCCCCGGAAGTGTATCGGGATTTAATTAAGAATGCACTTTTGGTACGGGCCGGTCGATCCCCGACAGTGCATGGACGAAGTTATACTATGATATGATATGATTACATTGATAGACGCACTCTTGGTACGGGCCGGTCGATCCCCGGCAGTGCATAGCTATTCTTCCTCATGACTCCGACCGGTTGTCTTACTCCTGTGTGCGCATGGCTGTTTGGTACCTTTTTCCTGATTTATGAATTGACAGATATTTGGGGAAAAGAGACAGGTGAGTTGTTACTGCTTTCAATATTTACTTGGAAACTCTGTATTCTCTTCACCATTGTGGTGCACTATTTACATATCTACTTCTTCCCTTATATCTTGTTTATTTCTATTACTGTTGGACCTTAGTGAGTATCGAGTCGACCTCTCGTCACTACTTCTTCGAGATTAGACGGGATACTCACTGGGTATATATTCATTTATGTACTCATGTTGCACTTTCTTTTCTTATGTACTTGACTGTACAGGTCCGGAGGCTGGTATAGTTGATTATCAGGCCAGTGCTAGGTATTGATTGCGTGATCATACTTCATGGTGAGCTGCTCTTCCTAGCAACTTCCCGGCAGCACCCTGGAGTTTCTTTTGTCATATTCACTGTCTATTTCATTCAGACTGAGGCTCTGTATATATTTTAGACATTGTATATTCAGTAGTTGCCCGTGACACTCGTGACACTAGTTCTTGGCACACACGTAGTTTGTATTTTCGGTTTGGGCTGTGTATCTGTATACGTGCTTCGGTTTGGACCCGTGCCTTTATATTTTCATGATTTTTAATGTCGTATCATGCTAGCATTATGTTAATTGTCTAAACTTGGTAATTTCTGACATGTTTAGATCAGACGGGCAGGGAAATAACATCTAGTGTCTTCTATATTGGCTTGCCTAACCCTGTTGTTGGACGTCATCGTGACCTGAATTAGGATTTGGGTCGTGATACAGGGTTCGGTCAAGCTTTTCCAAAACGCTTCACAACAGAACATATGAATGGTTGAAGTCGTTTATGGCTGCCCACTTTGTCTTTGCCCGGAAACTCTTCGTGTTTCCGAACAAAAAGGGGAAGCTGTGAGCACGTGATTTTTACCTATAGTATAATCCTACAAAAATCTCAGTAAATTAATTAGTTTTATGGGTTTTATTGAATTCTGATGCTATTTGTGAATTCATTTTACATTATGTAGTGAGAATTCATCATTAAATCTATAAATAATTTAAAATGGTTTGATTAAGCACATAACCTTGGCTACTATATAAATAAATATAATTGTTTGATATAAACTCAATTAATATTAAAATTATTAATTTAATTATTTCTTTCAACAAAATCGTGAAAATTGCCTTTTAAATGATTATGATTATATTGAAAGGTGTGAGCTTAATAGAATTAATAGCAAAATTAGCTTATAATCAATTGTTACACTTTAATCTTAACTTAGTAAATTAAATTGGTTTAAAAATGAAGTAAAACCGGACCTGGGCTGGAATTGCCCCGGCCCAAGACCATTTACCTAATGACCCGACCCGACCGGCCCAACCTCCCTCTCTTTATAACCCTAAAGATAAAACCTAATCTCCATCAGATCGATCCCCCCCAGAGAGCGCCGTTTCCCCTGTGGTTCTCCCTTACCCCTTCAACATACAATAACTAGATGAGACCCCATCTTGGAGACCACATCTAGTTGCCCCTCAATTTCTCCATATCCACTCCTCCTTGACCTCTCAAAGTAGTCGTTCCTCTTAACTCAAGGAAATGCAGACACAACAAAGAGGAAAGGGATCCTCACTCACACGGTCTCTTCCATTTCTCTCTACCAAAACTAGCAAGGACATCACAGTGATAAAATGTGGAGGTGCCATAATCTATGGCTATAAACCCATCGGAAACCTCTGCCGGAAAATCTTCGCTCGTGAAATCTGGGTTGAGCTCGACCCCATCACTGACTCCTGGTCCTCCTTTTCCTCCTCCATTGCGGGTCAAATCGAGCTTATTAAAGGGTTGTTCGTTGCTGCTATTTGTTTAGCTAAGGTTTGAGCTCCTAATTCTAGTTACTGCTTCTCCTTCAGAGTCAGAGATCCATTTTCTCCCATTTATTTGTTATGGCTAGGTACTATGTTAAATCAAATGATATAAACCTTTTGCTTTATTTGAGTAATGCAAATATGTTCATACATAAGCTATTCAAAGAAGGTTTTTGTTATAGTGCTTTACTTTCCATTTGAAGTTCTCTTGATGATTGAGGTGCAATTTGTTTTATTCGCTGAGTTGGGGATACGTACTTTGGCATAGCATAGCACTAATATCTATTTGTTCCTGTAAGTCATTTTACAAGATTTAAAATACCCGGTCTTTGTTAGAATAAGATAGTTTCTGTGGAGATAATGATGAAGTAAGTGGTTTCTTGATTTCAATAAGATGAGAGATCATTATTAAACGGAGTTTATAAGATAACAAATTTTGGTTTCTTGTTTTAATTTTTAGCTCTAGTATGATTACCGAGGTTGATTTAATCCTTAGTTATAGTATGATAACTTATGTTATCGAGTGTTAGAAGCATATGTACTGATTAACACCATTTACTTTTTTTTAGCTTAGTTATTCAGTGCCTTAGGCGTTAATGATAAATTATCGTGATTATGGGTACGGTTCTGTGGCATAATCACAATATGTAAATCGCATTCGGGTGTGCATTTCATGGGAGCCGATCATCACTTCAAACAATAATGAACGATTTTCCTCCTTTAGGTCGTTAGCTAAACCATCGTCGTCATTGTGACAGAAGGATATTTTCGTTAACCTTTCTTGATATGGCCAGTTGATGCTTTATGAACTGCTACCATTTCTATTCCTGCCATTGATTTAGAAAGCTCTTAAGATGATGTAAATTAATCTTCTGGTGTGCCTTGGATTAAAATAGGCTATTGTGATTGAATGGATAGGAGCTTCAAAATATCTGCACCAAAAATGAGTTCATGAAATGCGTGTGTTTAGTTTTCGTGTTTGGTCTCGTAATGTGCAAACGACAATTACATTGCATAAATGGCTGTTTCATTTCGATTTCAAATAGCTGCTCTTAATTATTTGTTGGCTCCAGGGAATGTTTTCTGTTCTTCTTTTTATTTGTTTTTTTTTCTTCTTTAATTTCTTTCTTACATATCTAATTGGTTAGATATTAAATATTGGAAATTCATTTTTGGTATTAGTTTGGTTTTTATTTTGTTAAAATTTACCAACATAGCAAAATATGGTCATGTTTACGTCCCCTTTTGTGAGTTTCTCAAAAATGTGTTAGTTTTCTTCGTTAAAATTACCATAGTTGTTGTTGTTTAAGATGTGCTTATTAGTCAATTACGTTTTATTCTGTTAATAATACCTAAGAAATTGGAAGCAACCTGCTAGTTTTGGGTTGGATGACGGAACATTTGTAGTCTGCTTTAGGTGATTAATAATAAATCATCGTGATCATGAGTACGGTTCCCGTGGCATGGTTACGATATGTAAATCTCATTCGAGTTTGCATTTTACGTGACTCAACCTTATAATTTCGAACAATTGATAATAAAATCACACGTAGCAATCTCGGGTGCATTTCATGTGACATAGTTGCGATGTGTCCAAAAATAACAAGTGCACGGAATCGTAACTTGTTAAAAGATAAATCCATAAATATTCAAAGTGATTTATATACATATCCCGCAAGTTAAAAAATGCCTCTTTTAGATAAAAATTCCAAAACTTAGATAATTGAATATCGCCTCAAATAGGCATTTTAATCGTCGTGACCATAGTCATGACTATACAATCTACACTCGGGTGTGGCAACTCATGTCCCCGACTCTAACACAAAACAATAATAAAATCACATGTTGTAATTGCGGGTGCATTTCATGTAGCGCAGTTATAATGTATCAAAAAACAAACAAGTGCACGTCATCGTGACTTGTTTCAAGAAAAATCCATAAATATTAAAAGCGGTTTAAAAGTTAAAAAGGCTAAATGTATAATAGGCTAAAACACGTAAACAATCAGATAATTTAGGCCAAATATTAATAGTAAGCGACCGTGCTAGAACCACGAAACTCGGGAATGCCTAACACCTTCTCCCGGGTTAACAAAATTCCTTACTCGGATTTCTGGTCGCAGACAAAAATAAAATAGAGTCAAAATTCCTCGGCTTGGGATTTTTAAAATAAACGGTTTCCCGGAACACCTTCAAAAAATCCGGGTGACGACTCTGAAAATAAAAATAAATCCCAAATCCGAATAATGTCACTTAAAGTGGAAAAACTCCCTTACTACTCCCTTCATTAATCCCAAGAGTGAAAAAGGAGGTGTGACAATCCCATTTTTGCCATTTTTTACCCAAAACATTCGAAATTAAAGGTTGAATTTAATATTGGAATCATGGAAATTGATCTATAATGGATAAAAATTACTTACCCAAATTACCCCGGTGCAAAAGTCTTCAAAAATTGCCTCCCCCGAGCTCTCAAAATAAAAAATGATGAAAATATGATGAAAATAGACTAAACCCCTCGAATTGGGGTTTTAATATTCTGCCCAGGTATTTGCCTTATGCGATCGCGTACAACAAGTCGCGATCGCAGAGGGTAATACAACACGCACCTCAAATTCCTTCACCGCGATCGCAATTATTGGTGTGCGATCGCGGACCTTCTGACCTTACCGCTATGTGATCGCGTATGTGTACACGCGACTGCGTAGAATAAACACTGACCCTTCCTAAGAGCTAAGATCTCCTCTACGATCGCGACCCATGATATGCCATCGCGGAGACCAAGTTCCCCACACACTGCTCGCGATTGGCATTGTGCGATCACGAAGAACAAATCACAGACCTCCACTACTTACCTTATGTGATCGCGGATGAATTCTTGCGATCGCGGAGAACAAAGAGTTGTAGCAGAAAAATCAGAAAAATGAGCAAAGGTTTCTAGGCCAAACGTGCCCGTTTGAACACCCGAAACATACCCGAGGCCTCCGGGACCTCAACCAAAACTACCAAACCACCCTAATACCCCATTCAAACTTGGTCGATCCTTAAAAACACGCCTCATAACATCAAAATTATCAAATATGCATAGATTCAAGCCTAAGAACATATGAATTTTCTAGAATTCACATTCAATTCTGAAACACGTCTAAACTCGCCCGAATGACCTCAAATTTTGAACACATGTCATAAATGGCATTACGGACCTACTGTCACTTTCAGAATTCCATTCTGAGTCTGATATCAAAATTTCACATATCGGCCGAATTCGCCGAAATTCCAACTTTCACCAATTGAAGCTTAAATCTACAACCAGCCTCAAAAACACATTCTGAACACGCTCCTAACCCCGAAATCACCCAACGGAGCTAACAGAGTTGACGAAATTCCATTCCGGATTCTTCTTCACACAGTTCTAGCTACAACCTGATTTCAAAAGCTAAAATCCACATTTAAGGACTATGTGTCCAAAATCACTCCGAATTTCACCACTCAACGCTCCGGCAAGTTTTAATAGAATAGATAGATATGGGAGAAGCAGTTATTAGGGGATCGGAGATCTAACTCTCAAAACGACCGACCGGGTCATTACAATACTCCTTCCCAAAAGGAAATGAGTTGCCCTAAAAATGTCGAAACTCGGATTCCGCAAGGAAAAGTAGGTGCCGACAACAAGTTGGTATCAGAGCCTAGGTTACATAGGTCTCACTAGTCATGAGCAGGTTTAGTAGAGTCTTGCGGCTCGGTACAGAGAGGTCTGTACTTATCTTTGAGAATCTTCCAAATCCTTAGTAAAACATTACTTTCTCGTATTTTTGTCGTGCGAATAGGTTGATTCCATAAACTAAACATTTGCTATTCTAATCTCTCATAGATGGTGTGGACACGTGCTACTGAATCGCGCAGATGGCCACTAGTACCTAAAGCTAGGGCCGCGAGAGGACGGGGCCGTGTTAGAGCCCGAGGTGTAGCTCATACAGTAGCTAGAGCAGCGCCTGTAGACCCACCAGTTACTCCAGCCCAAGAGCAAATTCCAGATGTGGTTGAGCTGGTGGGACCACTTTAGGCACTAGTAGTGCCCATTGGGATTTCATGCCTTCAGGAGGCTCTGACATTGATATTGACTATATGCACTAGCCTTGATCGGGCGGTTTTAGTTTCGGTTGCGCCAACCACTTCTCAGGTCGGGGAGGTGCTTAAACTCCCGCAAGCTGCATCTAGAGCAGGTGGTTCAGGGACTTCAGACATCGAGGGTACTACTAAGCCAGCCAGTTGCTGCTGCTTAGGCCTAGGTGGGTCCTCCTATGAGTGATGAGGAGCATAAGAGGCTACAAAGGTTTGGGAGGCTCATTTCTCCATCATTCAGTAGGATTGATTCTGAGGAGGCTCATGACTTCTTGGACAGTTTCCAGCGAATTCTTTGCACAACGGGTATTCTATAGACTAATGGAGTCTCATTTCCTACTTTTCAGCTGTCTGGGGAAGCCTTCAGATGGTTGGAGGATTATGAGTTGTGTAGGCCATCCAGTTCTTCACCTCTTATGACGCACGAGTTCTCCGTTCTCTTCTTGAAGAAGTTTGTTCCATAGACCCGAATGAAGGAGTTGCATAGCAGTTTAAGTAGTTACACCAGGAGGGTATGTCCGTGACCTATTATGAGATAAGATTTTCAGATTTGGCTCGTCTCACAATCTAGTTGGTTCGTACAGAGAGGGAGAGGATTAAGAGGTTCATTGATGGCCTTAAAAGATGGTCCACACCTTGTCATGACTAAAGAGATTGAATTAGGTTCTAGGTTCGGTGAGGTGGTTGATATTTCTAGGCGACGAGAGTAGGCCCCTAGTTAGGGCCGTAAGGAAAGGGAGGCCAAGAGGCCACGTGCTGCAGGTGGTTTCACTAGTGTTTCTTCTGGAGGGTAGTTCCACTATGGTAGGGGTTGTCCTTAGAGTCCCACTCAGATGACTCGTCCAGTTCATCATGGTGCATTAGCTAGACATGGTTCATATAGTGCTCGCCCGAGTCAATCATCTCTCAGTGCCCTCCCTGCTCAGAGTTCATCTCGTGCTCCATCAGTTCAGGGTTCATCTATGCCAGGTTGTTCTAGTTCTCGAGGTCCGATTTAGTCTCCACCACAATCGAGGAGTTGTTTCGCGTTCAGGGATTTGGACATGTGTGGAGGTGGTGTCCCTGTTGATTTGGAGGTCCAGTTCAGCAGATGGTGCAGGTTATGACTTTTGCACCAGTTACTTCACCACCCACTCAGCCAGCTCGGGGTGGGACTGATATCGTCCAAGTCACACCTCAAATTGGGGTTGTGAAGCGACCGATTGCAATAATAGTTACCCAACTAGGAGTTCGGATCGCATCCATAGGGAGCGTAGATGGGATTAGTGGTATATATTTTGACTAGGCGTGTATAGTGTCTAAGTTGCGCTTCCACAAACTTTGTTTTGCTTCTACTTCTTAATTATGCTATGGTTTGCAAATGTAAAATGAAAGTAGAGAGTAATGATTTTGTTGTTGTTTTTCGAATATGTAAAAGGTCTAGGGTTGTGACGTCCACCTAGGTGTTTTCCTAACGAGTTGTGGGCTTTAGAGAGAGTTTCGTTGGTCGGGGTGTATTATAGCAATCAACACACAATTACCAACTCAATACCTCTCGGTAAGAGAATGGTTTTGCCCAATTTGACTTTCTCAATCCAAATGGGTATTGCACAAAACAGTTGATAAATGCTCGAGTTGGGCTTTGATATCTCTAGATTTAACCCTTTAATTGGGACTATCAATCTCTTGAATCCATCTCAATTTCTTGTTAGCCAAGTTTTCCTAGACTAGGTCTCTCTTTCTCAAGTAGAGACTAAGTCAACTAGGCTTGAATAAATATTTACAACCATTAATTCTACAATTATAGAAAGAACTAGGAAAACTATTACACGCCCAACCATAAACAAGCCCTAAATCAAACACACATTAAGTTCCCACACAAGGGTTGGTTCACAACCCTAGCTAGAAATTTAGTTACTCATAGTAAGTGACGAAGAAAATAAAGAAGAAAATATGGTTATACTCATATTGAATGATAGATGGATGAAAATCCAATGTAAAACCAACAATATAAACTAAAGTTGTCTTAAAGAGTAAAGAAAAATGGCTACAAGCTTTCTAGTGTTCAAAACATAACTTAATTTCATCAAAAAAGACTATTTATACGTAGTTATAATTTCAGAGAAAATTGCCCTTTCTGAGGTTCTGCGGTTGCACAATTCTTTGTGTGATCCGCACTTTGCTTCAGCTCTTGACAGGAGTAGGTTTTGCGGCCACACAATTCTGAAATGCGGCCGCATCTCTTGAGTTATGCGAACCACACAATTTTGGGTGCGACAGCACATTTGATTTCGACGGCCGCACAATTATAGTGCGGTCCGCACTTCTTGATCGTTTCACATTTCAAACTCTCTGAACCTTGACTTCTGCGCTGCACAATTATAGTGCGGTCCACACTTCTTGTTGGTTAAATCTTCTTCATGTTCTACGGTCGCAGACCAAATTCTGCGGTCCGCACTTTAGCCTTTTCGCTTGATTTTTGTCCTTGTTCAACAACACTCCCTCTTGAGTTGAATTTCATCACTTTGACTCATTTTTCCAATACTTCTGCAAGTAAGGATATTACATCAGTTTTCGGAAATACCTTTAAACATTTTTGAACTAAAACGAAAGTCAAAAGGCGCAAATAAGTAGTCAAAATCCCCATCAACTCCACCAAACTTAAGCTTTTGCTTTTCGTCAATCCAATTAGGTGATTTCCACCTCCACAAGAAAAGTGCTATTCCATCTAAGCTAAGGTGAATCAAAAACACACATCAATTGGGACCACCAGTTACACACAATACTTATGAATTATCAACAAGGAAATGTTTTAAAGTTTTAAACCCAAATAGCTTTGATGTGACACTTGAGCATCAAGAGTTGACTTTACTCTTCAAGGAAGTTCGCTCTTTCATGTAGGTCACTGTGAATCCCAAACTCCTTATCCTCTACTCTCTGTTAGCTCATCTCACTTAAGAATGTAGCACTTAATTCAAGGATTTGTGAAAAGTTCGCTCACCTCTCTCAAAAGAATGTCACAAGTACAGCTCTGGGTACCATAATCTTGCCCCTCATGTAAACCATCACTAATGTAAGGTCACTCGGCTTGAAATCTCGTAGGGCTTTTTCGGCATGTAATGAAGGCCAAATGGGTGTTTATGCAATGCAAGTGAAATTGGCTCAAGTCAGGTATTACTATCTCTAGGTTTAACCCTTTAATTGCGGCTATCAATCTCTTGAGTTCACCTCAATTCGTTGTTCGCCTAATTTTCCTAGACTTAGTCCCTTTTCAAAGAAGGGCCTAAGTTATAAAGGCATGAATTAGGTTTTGCAACCACTAATTCTACAATTAAAGCATTAATTAGGCTAAATATCACAAACCCATAAACAATTAAGCCCTAAAATTCAAGACCCATTAAAATACCCACACTAGGGTTAGGTCACAACCCTAGCTAAGGGGTCTAGCTACTCATAATAAACAACAGAAATAAAAGATAAAGATGAAATATAAGCCATAATATTAAAGTACAAGATGCAAATCTAAAGTTTGAAAGTAAATCTACTCTAAAATTTCCCAAAAAGGTAAAAACCAGTCGTTCACGTGTTCTGCTAAACAAAACTTAGCCTAAAATTGTCAAAAAGATCTATTTATACTAAGCTGAAATTTTTGTACAAAAATACCCATGCGGAGGTTTCACGGATGCGTAATTCTAACTGCGTCCGTGTTTGGGATTTCGTGGCTACATAATATTGAGCGCGGTCTGTGTTTCATCGCATCTGAGACTGGGCTGGACCAAGTTTTGCGGACGACATATTTTCCACCGCGTCTGCGTAAGATTCCTTCGTGGTCGCGTAATTTTGACGCATACCACCTTCTTCTATTATGCACACTTTTTGAAGTCTCTGAACTTTGACAAACGCTCTCAACAACATTCCAACCTCGGTCGTGCTAGTAATTTTCGTGGCTGCCACTTTCTAATGCGGTCAACGTTTGTTTATGTACTAAAAACAACCTCTCTGAATATCTACTTCGCGGGCCGCATAATAATGGCCTCCTTAGCGTTGATAATTTCCCAGCTGCCCATTTCCATCGCGGTCCGCGTTCCACAACTTTTAGTCCATACTTGGTTTTTGTTCAAGTTTGACTCCTTTATGAGTTGGTTATGGCTTCTTTCGCTCATTTCGAACAATACCCTGCAAGTGAGCACATTAAGTTAACTTCCAGGAATACCTTCACGCATTTTTTGCCAAAAACCTAAGTAAAAGAGAGTTAATAATAGGCTAAAATCCCTACTTATCAGATAACATCATTGGAAGGCCATGGAAATTTCAAAACGGGTCAAGGAGAACGTATAATCACTTCTCAAGTCAAGCAAAACTTAAAATCTCGCCTAGAAACACATTTGGGGCAAGTTCTAGATCATTCGCACGAGTACTTGGAATTGCAACAAAACATCTCACCTCTCACACAGCTGGATTGTTAAATAGAATAGAGTCGAGGGTCCACAACGACCGTATTCAAGATTGAAAACCACTAATGGTTCAACTAAACCACCCGATGATTGCCTAAGTTAACACAAGAGTCACAAGGTTACTAACTAGAACCATTTCTTTCCAAGAACTTGTTTTTAACCATAAGTATGTAGTTAAGTGTGTTGGTACCAAGTGAAGCATGCTTGATCATTTTATTCATTACTAATACTGTTTTTATCTAAACAACAAAAACAGATTCTTGGATTTTGTTCATGTTTGACTCTTTTATGAGTTGGTAATGGCATCTTTGGCTCATTTCAAACGAAACCTTGTAAGTAAGCACATTATGTTAGTTTCCGGGAATACCTTCACACATATTTAGCCCAAAACCTAAGTAAAAGAGAGCAAATAATAGGCTAAAATCCCTATTTATCAACTCCCCCAAACTTAAGCTTTTGCTTGTCCTCTAGAAAATAAGGTAATTCCCTCCTCCACAAGAAAAAGAAAGGAAAATTTCAGTTATCCTAAGGTGACTTGATCAAGCATCAATTGGGACTAACAATTACCCGTAACACAAATGTATTATCAACAACATCATGCTATGACCTTTTGAGTTCCATAGTTCTAATGTGACACAAAAGCATCAAGAGTTGACTCAATTAATCAGGGAAGCTCGCTCTCTCACGTAGGTCATTGTGGATCCCAGACTCCTCCTCCTCTACTCTCCATGAGCAAATCTCACTGTATAGAATATGAAATTCAAAACAAGGATTGTAAAGAAGTGCGCTCATCACTCTCAAAAGAATGCCATAAGTCCGGCTCTAAGTACCATAATCTTTCCCCTTAAGTAAATCACCACTAATATAAGCTCACTCAACTTGAAATCATATAGGGCTTTAGCGGGATGTTTGAAGTCTTTTGGATCAAGGTAGGACATAACGAACTATGTTGGGTTCATCTTTCCTTAAGCATTCCATTTTCTCATTTTGTCTCATACCTTCTTGACTCTTTGAGTCATTTTATTCTTCCTTTAGGGGAACTATAGAGACACATTGTCACTCTTTCTTACTCATGATAATCATTTTTCACCTTTTCTCATCATTCCATGCCTTTCAACATTGTTTTCTTTGAATCCCTTCTATCTTTACTTTCTTTTTGGCTTTTCATTCTTTTCTTTGCCTTTCCTTTTCATCAATACTTTCTCTTCTTTGACCCTTTCATCTCCTTGTGCTAAAAACAACCTCTCTGAATCTCTGTTTTGCAGGCCGCATAATAATGGTCGGCTCAGCGTTGATAATTTCCCGGCCGCCCATTTCCATTGCGGTTCGCGTTCCACAGCTTTTGTTCCGGACATGGTTTTTGTTCAAGTTTGACTCCTTTATGAGTTGTTTATGGCTTCTTTGGCTCATTTCGAACAAAACCCTGCGAGTAAGCACATTATGTTAGTTTCCGGGAATACCTTCACGCATATTTGGCCAAAAACCTAAGTAAAAGAGAGAAAAATAGGCTAAAATCCCTACTTATCAGATAACATCATTGTAAGGCCATGTAAAATTTCAAAATGGGTCAAGGAGAGCCTACAATCACTTCTCAAGCCAAGCAAAACTTAAAATTTCGCCTAGAAACACATTCGGGGCAAGTTCTAGATCATTCGTACGAGTACTTGGACTTGCAACAAAACATCTCACCTCTCACACATATGGATTGTTAAGGAAAATAGAGTCGAGGGACCACAACAACCGTATTCAAGATTGAAAACCACTAATTGTTCAACTAAACAACTCGAGGATTGCCTAAGTTAACACAAGAGTCACAAGGTCACTAACTAGAACCATTTCTTTCCAAGAACTTGTTTTTAACCATAAGTGTGTAGTTAAGTATGTTGGTACCAAGTGAGCATGCTTGATCATTATATTCATTATTACTACTGTTTTTATCTAAACATAAAAAACGGACTCAATCCCTTAAGAAGGTTGTCACGCCATCTATAGTTAGGAAGAGTCACGCGGTTCAAACAAAAACCACCCCTGGAAAGAACCGTGGCATTAAGAAAACCAAATGTATATTGATCACTTAAGCATAAAAATAAGTTACCAAATCAACAAGAAGCTATTAAAGTTAAGAAGCTAAACTACTAAGAAACAAAATAAAGAAGCTATGAAGTAACTATTGAAAGCAAAAAATGAATACAAAAACCGAGATTGGGAAAGACAATATATGCATCAATAGTGGGAGAGGAATATATACATAATGAAAAATAAAATAAAAATTAAATGAGAGTATTATAGATATTGCAGGCCAATGTCATGTCAAATCAAAATAGACCACCCCCATGAATAAAAATAAGCATTGTCCTAAAAAATCAAAATAAGGAAGGGACGAGAGTATAGAGAACTCCCTAGGTGGTCTCAGTGTGCATAGAAGCATCACCACCCTCAGGCTCTTCCAACTAGATCTCATCACCTCTGCTCAGGGAGTAGAGGGTTGGTGAACATCTATAGCACCTCCTAAATAGTGTGGCTGGCAAGGTCTGGTTCGTCAGATTTGCCAGTTGGTGCCCCTGATGCTGATGGTACTGCTAGGTCTGCTGGTATTGATGGATCTGCCTCCATTAGTAAATCAAATGGAAGATCACCAGCTGCTGCTATCTTGGTCACCTCACGTCTCAACTTGTCCACTGATTTCCTCATTTTCTTCACCTTCTTACCTAACCTCTCAATAGCTCCCCATGTGCCACCTAGTTACTATGTTTAAGTTGAAGCTTTCTTTCTTATTTCCTCAACTTGTCTTTCATTGTATTACTTAGGTAGGACCTTCTAGATCTTGTAAATTTATGTTATATTGATTACCCGACAGAATTTTTGATGTTCATACTTACCTATAATTATCCTTTTACCTTTAATTATCCTTTGTTACATACCTCCACACTCATGTGCTCGTACGGTTGCTTCTCTAGCATTCAAATATTTCCTTGAAGCCTAAATATAAAATGCAAGGATATTTACAATTTTTTTAGAAAACCGCCAGACCTGATATTTAGAATCAAACGTGTATCAACAGTTTGCTAGAAGTTTTGACTGTCTTCTTGGTGGGACTCTCTTTTATTTCTATAACACTCATACGATATCTTTAACTACCCCAACCTCTTTCGGAGTATTTCTCAAGGTCATGATGTCATATCTATGAGACTGAATTTCCCATGTTGGGGTTCATTCTGTTTATCTTGCATGATCTATTGATTTGTCTGCATCCTCTTGTTTAGCCATATCATGGCCTTCCTGAATCAACTACTAACTACTCGTTGGCCCATTCACATATCAATATTCTGTGTAATCTTTCTAGGGTCATTTCCTTTGTCTTAACTTACTTCTCGCATGGGCTCCTTATCTATCAATAACATCTCGGGTAGGGACCCTTACTTCCTCTCCTTGACGTTGTGTTTGCATAATATTCTAGAATAGTGGCATATTTGTAGGATTTAGACAAGTGCAACCTCATTCCTTCTTCATTTTTATCGCATTCCTCCTTTACCATTCCATAGTAACTAGAACCACTTAATTCCGAATTAATGCCACATCACTCCATATTCCCTCCTTTTAGGGGAGTACTAAGAGTTGAAGCCACGAGGATCTACCTATAGATGTTTTACCTCTCTATCTTTGGCAACTTTTCACATCATTAATGACCCTTACTCGCCTTGCGACAATCCTTATGTACCAAGGATAATAAAATTCCTTACTCGCGAATGTGACACTTAGCATAATTAGCACATATAGTCCTTTAACCTGAACTTTGCTCACACCGGTTGATTTAGGGAAGCGTCTTCCTGAATGACCAGTCTCTGAATTTCTCAGTCCCTAATTCATGTTTAGATTATCTTGTTCACCAACCCATACTTATTTCTGTTACTGTGGGGTATAGCGTTTCCTTTTGGTAATCACATTTGAGTCATGAACTTATTTCTTGAAATGAGGATATGACATTATGGCCTATATTCTTTTGTTTTCTCAAGGCCTATCACCTCTCGTCTTTTCCTTCACTTGACTATAAATTTTGTAATACTCTCATCTTTTGATCTACCGTTGGAATCCATGTTTAACCAAAGAATTAGATCCTTTGACCAAAGCTATTATTAGGATGAACGCGGGTTTCTGATAACCAAGGTAATAATGATAATTGTGAATAAATAAGTAAATAGAATATAAGGAGACGCATAGAAAGTAAAGAGTATTGTATTATAGTTCGAATGTCCCTTACAATATTTTATTCCCTTATATAGGGAATTTTTTAAAATAACGTATGCCTTTTACAATGATCGCACATTGATGACTAGTTATGACATTAATGTAACGTTACAAAGAATAACCATAAGTATTGCGTGAAGGTTGTGTAACGCGTGGATCATTAACTGAAGATCTCTGAATATACCCGTAGCTCTGTCCGGATTCATTCCGACCATGTCTCTTCCTTGTCTCAATCAGGTTCAGTTTCCCGTAGGTGATTACCCTGTAGGTATATTGTGTCATGCCTCTTTGCCTCGTATCTCTTTACAAAATCCCGTCCAGCTGTCATGTTTTTATTGATCCACATAACTGGCTGAGTCGTCAAGAATTATTACACGTGTGAAGCTCCTTTTCCCAATATAGATAGTCCCCCCACTTACCATTTGTTTATCGATTAATATTTGGTAAGTGGATACTCATTTATGGCGGGAATATTTTGTCGCTGCTTCACTCGAAACATTGTATCTTTCTCTGAACGCAGGCGTTGCTTATCACATCCATTAAATGCTTAAGCCACGTGTCATCTCTGGGTTGGTTCTGCAATTGTTCAACGCCTTTTAGGGCTTTTTGCGGTTGCATCAGTCACGAAGTGACACCTTCAATTATGTCATTCACATCATTATATTTTCCCATTTTTGACGGTTGTCTTCGAGTATAAATAACCCCTTTCCTTTATTTACTTTCACGAAACTAACTTTCATTCTTTATTTGTAAAGATATTTTTCCTTGTCTTTGTAAATATGTCTTCTTCGAGCCAGTCTAAGGGAGTTATAGATGTAGAAGATTTAACTCCCTCTTCTACTCCGACACGGAGCCGGAGAGGTAGTAGGTTGAGGAGCTTAGGTTCTACTCCTTCAAGGGATTCTTCCTCTTCTCAAATTACTTCCCCTCCTCCTTCTAGGTCTTTAACTTCTCCGAGAGCTAGGGCTTCCAAATCATTGTCCAAGGGTAGAGAACATCACGAACCTTTGCCTGAACCGCGAGTTGATTAAATAGTACCTGCGGAGTTTACCTTTGCTAGGGATAGTCAGGCGCTTAGTGATCAGCTTTCTTCATTGTCATATCTTGATACTGCTGATAAGTACCCTACCCTGCTCACTGAAGGTTTAATTCCTCTTATACGCAGGGACTATTTTTGGAGGTCCAATTTTCCTGTCGTCATTCCAAATGGTAACCAAAGAATAACGTCTTACAAGACGGGATATTCTTTTGTTTATACCTATCCATTTACTTTAGGGTTCAAGCCTCCCATCGACCCAGTTATCATCGAGTTCTGTTGATTTTTCAAAATCTTTTTGGGATAAGTCGGTCCTCTTATATGGCGAGTCATTGCATGTCTTAGATGTTTGGCTACTATAGATTCGGTACCCTTCACCTTTAATCATCTTATTCACCTTTATTCTCCAATGTTGTTCCATCAAGGAATTTTTAGCCTGGTTGCAGGAGTAAAAGAGTGTTGGCGACTCCTGAAGATGATAAGGATCGAGGTTGGTTTCTTCGGTGTGTTGCTGTGCCTACTGCTTGTTTAGTAGGTGAAGAAAATCTTCCCTTCCCTGAGAAGTGGAATCGTGCGCGTGAGTACATATTTGCTCATATTCCTTGGTTTTTGTTTTTGATATTTTTTTAATATCGTAGCTGTTTTTTCTTTTTTCATCAATCATGGAAACTGTCGAGAATGTCTCCAGTTTCGGAGATTGGGTAGAAAAGCTTTTTTCAACCGCCCCGTTGGAAGAACGTTCATGGAAGTACTTCTCAGAGAAGTACGATTGGAGAGTTAAGACTCACGGTAAGTGAAGCTTTTATTTTAGCTTCTTTTCTTGTTTAAGCGTTTCCTTCTTAACCTTTTTCTTTTAATAGGATATCTCGTTCGTGGAGTTTCTGCTGCGTCTGTTCCCAAATTATCACTGGATCAGGCCCAAGAAATCATTTCAGGCTCTTCTTCTTCAAAGAGGAAGGCATGTGGGTCAAGGGCCTCAGAAAAAGAAGAGGCAGAAGAGGGAACTTTGGTCCATAGGTCACGCAGAAGGAAGGTGGTCTCAGACGACGAGTCTACACCTGTCATTGTGCCTTCCGTGCCTGAAGTTAGACTTTCTGCCTGCGAGGATGCTGCTCCCTCTCCCGTGCGTGAATCTATTGACAAGTTGTTCCGTGAAGGCTTTGGTCCTGTTGCTGATGAAGCTCCCTTGGCTGTTTTCTCTCCTTCTCTTAGAGAACTCCCCTCAACTGTTCAAGTTATTTCTCCTGCTCCCGTGGCTATTCCTGTTCCTGTCGTTGCTCCCTCTCTCGTGGCTTTTTCGGCCCCTCAGACTTTTTTGCCCGTGGCTCCTGCATCTCTACCTCCTTCTGTGCCTTCTGTTATAGAAGTAGGGTCTTCCAGTAGGGAGATGAGGCATGTGATGATAGAAGTTCCAGCATGGGGTATTCTCCTTAAAAAGTAAGGCCAACCTGATGTGTTGTTGAAACCGTTGATAGGTCCGACAGAGAGAGCTAAGTTGGACAGCTACAGTTCCCTTACATGGGATAATGAAATAGTGCATACTTATTTAAAGGTAAAATGCATTTTCATGTGTTCATTCTTGTACATGTATTTACCATATCTTGTTGACTTTCTTTTGCAGATCAATCTTATAGGCACGAAACTTATGAAGAGGGTTTCTAACACGGAGCAGGAAGTGAAAGAATGGCGTGCTGAGGCAGATAACTGGAAGGATCAGTATGAAAGTTAAGGACCGACATGGAGGCCATAGAAGAAGAAAAATGTACCTTGGAGCAGCAAGTGAGGGTCATGACGACAAAGTTTGCTGTGGAGAAAGCATCTTCTGATCAGGCGGGCAAAGATAAGAATGTCCTTGAGTCCTCATTTGCGGAGTAACTGTCTCGTGCCTCTGAAGAGATCAGGAAATTGAAGGCCTTGCTGGACCAAAAGGAGGAGTATCCAGGCGAGCTTGTGCAATCACTTACTCAGACCCAGGAGGATCTCTGCAACTCTTTGGAGAAAGTTCAATTCCTGGAAAGGTCTCTTGCTCCTTTAAGGGTCTCCAATGATTATGCTGTGGCTGAGAGGGACGAACTAAGAGCTGAGGTTATGCTTTGGGAGAAAGATTATCAAGCTCTTCAAGATAGGACAGTCGTTGATGTCAGTTGGGCGTATATGCACTCTCGCCTCGACACATTGACTGAAATGAGCCGAGAGGGTTTCGACCTTAATGCTGAAATTGCAAAAATCAAGGAAGCCATTGAGAAGGCTCAACAAGGTAAAAATGTCTCTTCACCTGAAGGTGAGGCTCCTGTTGTTCAAGTCTCTTCGTCCCAAGCTGCTCCTGCTTTCTCTGCCAGCGAAGTCAACCCCTTTTCAGAACAAGTCTAGGAAGTTGGTTCCTTTTTTTTTCTTTTGTCTCAATTGTTGGTTACCCCCAGTCTCATCGGGGGTAAATTTGGATGCTTTTAAGTCCCCAAATGACAACTTAGGGGCACTATAATGTAAACATTTTAATACGGCTAAGTCTGAGTTAATACTCAGTTTACTTAGCCGTTAATATACTAATACAAGTATGACTTTAATTTCTGTAGAGTTTCTGTTTCACTCTTTTAGTCTTTTGCATGCTTAATTTTCGAGGTTTCTGTTTTACCTTCGAGATTTGCATATAAAATACTTTAGATTATCCGTACCTTTTTGTAGTAGATACGATTTTGTGAAAGAGTGCACTTTTTTTATCGACACTTATTGAAGAAGACGTTTTAACCTCATAATGGTGTAAAAATGCCATAGAGAGATAGGAATTTTTCACATGTTTAACAATGTTTCTGAAGAATGTTTTTGTTCCGAACATTCATAACATTTTACATGTGTTTGATTATCGTCTAAGACTCATGTTGCAATTGTTTTCTTTCAACAGGTTTGATATACACTTGTATTTCGTAATTGTTTTCCTTATGTAACAATTGTTTCGAGTTAATATAAGGGAATAACCATTTTTTGTTTGTAACAACTTTCATAAAGGTATGGGTTTTTATATGTAACTGTTTTTATTAACAACAGTTTCCAATAAACACGAGGGTGATGCTTTATCATTCGTAACTGTTTTTTTTGTTTATAACCGTTTTTTAATAAATGCAAGGATAGTGATCTTTCATCTGTAACTGTTTTTTATTGATAACATTTTTATGTATGAGTACAAAGATTTCATAATTGTTTTTAGTTACAACAGTTTTCTGAATTATGTGTAAGTTGATGAAGTAACTGAAACTTTGTGGAATCGGTTAACAATGTGTTTCGGGGGCTCTCTGGCAGGTAGATAGGCCTAATTACAGAGGAAACTCTAGCGAAATTTTCGGAAAATATCGGGGTTAGTGAGAATTGGGGTTGGCATGTCATGTTTTCATAGATTAGTGATTCCCGATCCTCATTCGAGGACGAATGATTCTATGTGGTGGAGGATGTAAAGACCCGTAAAATTTCTTAACTAAATAAGATTCCCGAGTAGGTCCCAATGTTTATATAACTGTAGAAATTCTTAAAAACGGACCTTTTCGAAGTAAAAAGTACCCTGAGACTTAAAAGATAAAATTTTCTAGAATTGTGCGGATCTGCGGTCCACTATGTGATCAGAGATCAGGTGTGCGGACCGAATAGTGGTCCCATACCTGGACAATTGTTGTCCATTTTGAGGACAACAAAGCGGCCCAAAATGCGATCGCATTTTGGCAATTCGAGTCGCATATTTGTCGCATTCTTGCACCTCTATTTCTGCGGAGGAGGTTATGGGACGCACTATGCGATCGCATCACAGGTATGCGGACCGCATAGTGGTCGCATAGCAGGAATGTAATCGTATTCCTGACCGCATTCCCTACTTTGGAGCTTCTAATTTTTAAATTATTTACCCGGCCCCCAGCCTAATGAAACACCTACCCTTTTTATTTTAATGTCTATTTGATTAAAATATAGAGAAGGGAGAGTGATTTTAGTGAGAGAAAGCCATTTTCTTCAAAAAATCAGTCCACCATCTCTACTCAGGCCTGGAAATCTTCGAGTAGTCGTTGTCTTCTTCACCATAACAAGTAAAGTTCTCACCCCATTTCTTCCTTAAATTCTCTGAATATAGTTAAAATGGGACACAACTAGGTGGTTATTGAAGATGAGAGTTAAGACTTGCATGCATGTGATTAACTTACCATAACCTAGTAAAGGGAAGCAAGTTAGAGTAATCTTTCACTAAAAAGGTTTAGTAAATCTAAGGGATCACATAGTGTTTGATAAAATGCCCAAATTAGTTCATGATTTCTAATTCTAAGTCTAGACATGTCCTATTGTGAATTAGATTGAATGCGTTAGAAGGTCCGGTGGTTTGAGAATAGATATTAAATGGAAATTCCGATTCGAGGTATGTATGGCTAACTATAATCTTTGTAGAGTCACCTTGTTAGTGTCCGAGCATTCGGTATGTATTCCTGGTTTGATTGTATTTGAATCAGATGTCCTATTGTGATGAGATGAAGGGTTCTGTTCTCTGAATGCCTTAGTTGACTTCCATGCCACCATGCTATGTGAGATTGTGAACTGTGATTCTTTGTACTTACTCTATCATGTGCAAAACGCGTTATATGTTTGATTATCTTGGTATGAAAGGAAGTGCTTATAAATGAACGAACCTAATCGTTGAATGTATCAAAGTGCTAAATGATGTGTAGCAAATGATGGAAAGGAAATATGGATTTATTTAATTAAGCTAAATGATTATGGCATACCGTACATGACTCACTGTTTGGTAAAGGTTATTGTGAACTTGATTTCACATGGTTGTTAGGTTGTTATGAATTTATACTCTTGATGATAGAAATCCTTGTGATTGAGTTGTTAGTTGTTGTTGCTATTAATGTGATTGTACGGTGAGATCGGGTTGCGCGCCGCAATATGAGGAATAAGGGTGATATCTTGAGAAGTAATAAGGGTGGAATATGATTGTACGGTGGGGTCGGGTTGCGTGCCACAACAGAGAAATAAGGGTGGAATGATAAGATGAAATAAGGTTGGAATATGATTGTACGGTGGGAACGGGTTGCCCGCCGCAATAGGAGAGTAATTGAAATAAAGAACTGTGAAACTCTCATTGTGTTGTGTTTCTGTGTAGTATTTGCTTGGCTTCCCTAACTGTCTTCTATATGTGCACTGTGTTGATTTTACTTAGAGTAAAGTTTGTTCATACATACTAGTATTATTCACTGGTACTAACGTCCCTTTTGCCGGGGGCGCTGCATCTTTTATATGGATGTAGGTGGTTCCATAGCAGGTAGCCCGACCGCCGATAGTGGTGCCTCCTCTTCATCCCTTCAGAGGTTCTGGTGAGCCATACTTCCTCTTGGGGCCGTGTGTAGTCTATATCATCTCCTTTTGTATATGTTGTGTCTCTAAAGGTATAGCCGGGGCCTTGTTGCCGGCAAGTCTATGTAAACTCCTAGTATTCTTAGAGGCTCCGTAGACACTATGTGGGTTGTACATGTATTTTGGGTAGTGGTTGTATTTAGTAGAATCGTGGTGCCGCATCGGAAATGTTGTATTTAGCACATGTGTTTTGGGATTATCGAATGTTGAATCTTTGAAGAAGGAAAATGCACTTATGATGAAAATACATATCTTGACTCTATTTTGCTATTTCATTTATGGAACGTATATTGTAACTATGGGGTAGCGCGTTGGGTATGAAAGTCAATCCCGATCGCCAGTCTCGTCCCTCGGATTTTGGGGCGTGACGAATGAAGATGGTGCCTCCAAACCATGACGCCTTTCAATAATCATATGCAAATTTGAGAGATCCTCAGGCCATGGCATGAGGTCTTTCGGCTATGAGGATGATGCCTTTAGACTATGGCGCCTTTGGACAAGTTGGCGATTTTTTCAGTCCATGAGATGCAATAATATGATGCTAAAATTATTAAGACAAGGTTTAGTCTTGTGAGGTTGAGGGTAGAGCTTAGCCCGAAAGAAGAGCAAAATAGATAGTGTCGGAGACTCAGTGCTTAGTCTCGGAAAAAATGCAAAAAGGAGGCAGAGATTAGCCTCGTGCAAGATTCGGGACAGGGCTTAGTCCCATGACGATGGAAGGCAGAGCTTAGCCTTATGCTGATATGGAGGTAGGGCTTAGCCTCATGCAAGTATGGAGGTAGAGCTTAACCTCATGCAGATGTGGGACAGGGCTTAGTCCCATGCAAATGTAGAAAGTGCTTAGCCTTATGCAAATATGGAGGCAGGGCATAGCCTCATGCAGATGGAGACAGAGCTTAGTCTCATGCAAGATGCGGGATAAGGCTTAGTCCAATGCAGATTAAGGCAGAGCTTAGACTTATGCAAATATGGAGGTAGGGCTTAGCCTCATGCAAGTATGGAGGTAGAGCTTAACCTCATGCAGATGCGGTACATGGCTTAGTCCCATGCAAATGGAAGGCAGAGTTTAGCCTTATGCAAATATGGAGGCAGGGCTTAGCCTCATGCAAGTATGAAGGTAGAGCTTAACCTCATGCAAGATGCGGGACATGGCTTAGTCCTATGAAATATGAAGGCAGAGCTTAGCCTTATGCAAGTATAGAGGCAGGGCTTAACCTCATGCAAGTATGGAGGCAGAGGTTAACCTCATGCAAGATGCGGGACATGGCTTAGTCCCATGCAAGAAATGGAATAAATAGTAGATGATAGTAGGGTTTTTCTTAGCTAGTAGTAGATTTCAGTATTGCGGTTATTATGAAGATTGTGACATCGAGGCATGTATATTTTCCTTCCTGCAACCAAAGAAAAATTGTGAGTTCTGTAAAAGGGGAGGTCGGTTCATGCCTCCGTCGGCTTTGCTTGACTTGCTTCACTTTGTCTGAAGATCCTGTTCAAATAATTGGGGGTAGCATTTGCTAAAAAAAATTATTTCACAAGCAAGCATGCATAGTTTTTCAAAGACGTGGTAAAAATATCTTAAGAAATGGTTAGATTAACCAATGACCTTGACACGATCCGAGATATTGCGACTTCTCTTGCTATAGAATTTTGAGGGTCCTTCTAAAGATTCTGCCCCAGTTAGATGGATAGACATCTCTGACTGTTGTACATGATGCGATCGGCCCCAGTTTTTGATTGTGGGGGAAAACAAGATTTTTATTGAATTGTGACATAACCCATAAGGTTTCCTACGTATTCGCTCTTAAACGGGAACCACTTCGAGCATAGTTAAATTTATATCATTTGTGGAAAACATAAACAATTACACATAATATAGCTTGACTGCATCTGAGTTGATCGGTTCTGCCAAACTTATCCGTCCATTTCTGCAAGTATGAGGGCTTCTCCTGTTAATACCCTGTGAACCATGTAAGGACCTTGCAAATTGGGAGAGAATTTCCTTTTGGCTTCATCCTGGTGCGGAAAGATCCTTTTCAACACCAACTGCCCCGGTGTGAACTGTCTCGGCTTGACTCTTTTGTTGAAGGCTCTGGACATTCTATTCTGATAGAGTTTCCCATGACACACTGCATTCATCCTTTTTCCGTCTATAAGGGCTAGCTGTTCATAACGACTCTTTATCCATTTTGCGTCGCTGAGCTCAGCTTCTTGTATGATTCTCCAGGAAGGAATCTCAACTTCGACAGGAATGATAGCTTCTATACCATAAACCAACAAGTAGGGAGTGGCCCCGGTTGATATGCGGTCTATGGTGCGGTATCCCAATATAACGAATGGTAGCTTCCCGTGCCACTGTTTGTGATTTTCTTCCATCTTTCTCAGTATCTTCTTGATGTTCTTGTTGGCGGCTTCTATAGCTCCGTTCATCTGAGGTTTGTGGGATGTGGAATTCCTGTGCTTGATTTTGTAAGTCTTACAAATGTTCTTCATCAGATCAGTGTTGAGATTGGAGGGATTTTCAATGATGATTGATTCCAGAACTCCAAACTGACAAACAATTCGGTCGCGGACAAAGTCTGCAATGACTTTCTTATTCACTGCCTTGTAAGATGCTACTTCGACCCATTTAGTGTAGTAATCAATAGCTACAAAGATGAACAAGTGCCCATTTGAGGCGGTGGGCTCGATTAGACCAATGACATCCATTCCCCAAGCAGCAAATGGCCAAGGTGAGCTTGTTGCATTGAGCTCATTTGGCAGCACTTTTATCATATCGCCGTGTACTTGGCATTGGTATCATTTTCGGACATACTGGATGCAATCTATCTCCATGGTCATCCAGAAACAACCGGCCCTAAGTATCTTTTTGGCCAAGATAAAGCCATTCATATGCGGGCCACATGTCCCAACATGTATCTCCTCAAGTAGTTTAGAAGCTTCTCTAGTGTATACACATCTTAGCAATCCCAAATCAGGAGTTCTTCTGTACAGGGTTTCTCCGCTGTGGATGAAACTGTTGGATAACCTTCGAAGCATACGTTTCTAGGTATGATTTGGATAACCAAGGCTTCCCGCCTGTTTCTTCTTCAATATGGGCACAATATGCTAGATGAATATGGATCCTTACTGGGATAAGATCAATGAAGTTCTTGTCTGGATGCTGTATCATGGATGACAAAGTGGCAAATGCATCAACAAACTCGTTCTGGATTCTGGGAACATGCTAGAACTCGATCTTCGTGAACCTCTTTCTCAATTCCTGCACATGGTGCAGATATGGAAATATCTTGGAATTCTTTGTGGCCCATTCTCCTTGTACCTAGTGCACAAGCAAATCTGAATCACCGATTACCAGCAGCTCCTGAATATTCATGTCAATGGCCATGTTGAGCCCTATGCAAGCTTCATATTCTACCATGTTGTTAGGTCAGGGAAATCTGAGTTTGGAAGATACCAGATAATGTTGGCCAGTTTCCGATACCAAGACAGCTCCAATGCCGACTACTTTGAAATTTGCCACTCCGTCAAAGAACATCCTCCAACTGTCGTAGGACTCAACAATATCTTCTCCTATGAATAGCACCTCTTCATCGGGAAAATACGTTTTTAGGGGTTCGTATTCTCCTTCCACAGGGTTCTTAGCAAGATGATATGTCAGGGCTTGTCCCTTGACTACTTTCTGAGTCACATAAATAGTGTCGAACTCACTCAAAAGGATCTGCCACTTAGCCAGCTTGCCAGTAGGCATGGGTTTCTGAAAGATATACTTCAAGGGAGCATTATTGATATGAGGTATGTTGTGCAAAAACAGAAATAGTGCCTCAGCTTCTGAGCTATCCATGTCAGAGCGCAACAGGTACGTTCCAGCAGAGAGTACCACGCTTCATATGGACTGAACTTCTTTCTCAGATAATAGATAGCCTGTTCTTTTATTCATGTCTCATCATGCTGTCCCAGAACGCAGCCGAAGGCTCCATCTAACAGTGCGAGGTAGAGTACTCCTTGATCTTGTCGAAAGCCTTTTGACAATCCTCGGTCAAACTAGTTGCATCATCTTTCTTCAACATCTTGAAAATGGGCTCACAAATAACTGTGGACTGGGCTATGAACCGGCTGATGTAGTTTAGCCGTCCCAGGAAACTCATTATATCCATCTTATTCTTTGGTGGTGGCAGCTCCTAGATGGCTTTGACTTTGGACAGGTCCAATTCTATCCCTCGGCGGCTGACAATGAACCCGAGAAACTTCCTGCAGGAATCCCGAATGCACATTTTGCAGGGTTTAGTTTCATGTTGTATTTCCGCAATTTGTCAAAGAACTTCCTAAAATCTGCTATATGATGATCTGTGTCTTTCTTGGATTTGATGATGACATCAGCAACATACACCTCGATCTTCTTATGTATCATGTCATGAAAAATGGTAGTCATAGCCCGCATGTAGGTGGCTACATCGTTCTTTAAGCCAAACGACATCATTTTGTAATAGTACACCCCCAATGAGCTAATGAAAGCCGTTTTCTCAGCGTCTTCCTCATCCATCCAGATCTGGTGGTAACCGGCGAAACAATCCACAAATGACTGGAGTTCATGTTTGGCACAATTGTCAATCAAGATGTGTATGTTTGGAAGTGGGAAATCATCCTTTAGGCTGGCTCTGTTAAGATCCCAATAATCGACACAGACCCTTACCTTTCCATCCTTCTTCGGAACCGGCATGATGTTGGCTAACCAAGTTGGTTATTCAACCACCCTGAGGACCTTGGCCTTGATTTTCTTAGTGACTTCCCCCTTGATTTTCAGACTCATATCAGGCTTGAATTTCAGGAGCTTCTACTTCACTGGTGGACACATTGGGTTTGTGGGCAACTTGTGAGCCACAATGGATGTACTTAACCCGGTCATATAATCGTACGACCATGCAAATATGTCCTCTTATTCTTTCAGTAACTGTGTGTTTCCTTTTTTTCTGATGGCGACAAGTGGATGTTGATGCGGGTCTCCTTGATAGTTTCAGAATCTCCCAAGTTGACTATTTCTGTTTCGTCCAGGTTGGACTTAGGCTTGTTTTCAAAGTCTTCTACTTCTCTGACAATTTTCTTTGAGTATGATATCTTCTCCCTATGAATCACTATCCTTCTGTTGCATTTTTGCATTACATGTCACAGTCGTCGGTTCATCAAGACAAAAAATATTATTGTTGTATAGATAAAGATATGAGAGGAAAATGGTATTAATAAATATCGATTAATTGAAGCATAAAAGAGAGTTTCAATAATTTTAATAACTTTTTTTGGACATTGGAAATATTATAAAGGTATATATGCATTTAAAAGATATTATAGGGAAAACTTGGGTATCAACACCAATGAGACTCTTGCAAACAATTCAAACGAGAATTGTTAAAACTGCAGCAACGTAAAATTTTGTGGTTCCAAAGCAGTACAGTACAATATTTTTTAAGAATAATATACGGATTTTCCTATACTCCAGGTATGTTAAGGCCATCCTTTCTTTCTTTTTGGCATGATTAAAATTATACAGAAGAAACGAGCAAACGCATGGTTTTCATAAATTACTCTATTCATTGAAATATAAGCGGTGTCTATATTCTTGATTCCCCATGTGAATTATTACTATATTTTGTTCATGGATCCCAGAAAAATACGTATTTGATAATGTTTATCCGAAAGGCATATTGATTTTTATGGCGTTCCGAGAAAATCTTATTAACGCATTTCTTATGCATTTCATGCATTTATACATGTACATTGACCCATGACGAGATGGTGGTACATATGGGTATATATGTATATTATATTTATATGGGACACAGAATAAATGTTACAGCATTATATACGCATCACAACCTGATCAACTGGTATACGTTGATGGTTTTGCCCATAGTGGCCGATATGATATGATGGGATGCCCTCAGAGTCTTGATGATTTTATGAAACATGTACCTATGCATTACATGACATTTATACGCATATGCATGACATTATAAATATTTCAGAGGCATAATGTCCTTATGACGTACCTAGAGATTTTATTAATATATTTCATATGCATTTCATGCATTTATACATTACACATTGACCCATGATCATATGACGTTATATATATATATATATATATTATATTTATATGGGATATGGGAAAAGGTTACAGCGTTGTATACGCACCACCACCTGATCAACTGGAATTTTGCCCATAGTGGCCGAGATGATATGATGGGATGCCCTCAGAGGCTTGATGATGTTATGAACACATGTACCTATGCACGATATGATATTGATACGCATATGCATGACACTATAATTATTTCATGATTTACAAAGTTATCCAGACTTACAGGCTGAGTCATTTACTCCATATTTCTTCCATGTCTGTTATGTACTTATTTATATGCCTTACATACCCAGTACATTATTCATACTGACGTCCCTTTTGCCTGGGGGCGCTGCGTTTTATGCCCGAAGGTCCAGATAAACAGATCGAGAGCCCTCCAAGTAGGCTATTAGTTTAGCGAAAGATGTTTGTGCGCTCCATTTGCTTCAGAATTGCTCGTTTGGTTAGTATGATATAGACCTGTATTTCTTTATGGCGGGACTCTTCCCCAACCTTTATGAAAATTAAGTATTCTTAGAGGCTTGTAGAAATATGTCATGTACGTAAAAGAATTGTATGGCCTTGTCGGCCTATATTCAGTATATGATTTGATATTTTATCTTATAGGCCCGTATGTCTTATGTATAAGTTGGTATCTCACGTTATATTTTACTTATCTCATGTCAGCCTTCCGACTCAGTTATCTACGATAGTGTGATACGTTATGTTGGTACTCGGTTGAGTAGGGTACCGGGTGACCGTCGCGGCCCATCGGTTTGGGTCGTGACAAAAGTGGTATCAGAGCAGTTTTGTCCTAGGGAACTACAAGCCGTGTCTGGTAGTCTTGTTTATGAGTGTGTCGTGCAACACACTTATAAGCAGGAGGCTACATGGCATTTAAGACTGTCACTCTTTCTTCTTTCTCTAGATCGTGTGGTAGAGCTCAAGTGTAGGAACTCAATTTACTAAATTCTATCTTATTCATAATACGACAATGCCTATATCTAGAAAGATAGGTTGTATAAATTGAATGTGACTATGGACAAATTGAGCCAGAAGAACTCGATTTCGCGTCATGCTTATGATGAATGTAAGATCTCCAGCAAAACATGAGGACACTAAGACCTGCAAGCTTCTTGTTAAGGATCCATAAGGCAAGAATGTGTATCAACTCTAACGGTAAGGAATAAGAGAATCGGAAGGTAGACACAAGTTTCAACAAATAGAAGAAGCAAGGTGAAGAAGGGTTTGTGGTACCTAATTAGTATAGATGAACATTACCTACAATACAGGAAGAGAAATATAAGCATCTTGAATTACTTTCATTAATAACAGAGGTATGAATAATTTGTCGCACCCATCTCAGTTATGCCATATGGGGGTTAACATGTGTAGTTTAAGAAAATGACGGAATATCATAATCTGGTTGGGGTTAGAGTAACCCAAATGTTGAATGGATTGTTTGTATTAGTTGACATTTCTAAAGGATATTAGATATGTACTAATATATCTCCTTGTAAGACACCCAGGTGATGCAATCTAGAATATTACAATTAGATGTGAATACTTGCATGATCAAAAGAAATTTCGAAGATAGGCACTACAATGCCTGGAAGGTATAAATATTTCCTTAGTATGGCTCCCGTCCCTAGTAAACGGAGAATTTTAGGCAGCCCGAAGAGCCAGTAGATGGAGCAAGGGAAGGTAAAAGCGAAAAAAAAGTCTTGTTAAAGTTTTCACGATAAAGTGATAGATAAAAATATTTGCAGGGAAGTACGAAGAGGGATAATGAAGCATTATGAGGGAGATGTGATACATGGATGATAACAGTAGAGTGTTACAGAATCTATAGTCAAATGAAGAAAGAAACGGGAGGTGATGGGCCTTAAGACAACAAAAGAGTATAGGCCATACAGTCACATCCTCATTTCGAGAAATAAGTTCATGACTCCAACGCGACTACCTGAAGGAGAAGTTAAACCCTAAAGTAAAGAGAACCAGTATGAGGTGGTGAACAAAATAAACTAAACATGAAATATGGACTGAGTGATTTGATAATAGTCAACATCGTGAGAATTTCAGATCGCATTCTGGCAATAATAGAATGGACAACAGAAGAAGATCCATAATGAATTCAGAGAATGGTCATTCAGGGAGACGCTTCCCTAAAGCAAGCAATATGACCAAAGTTAAGCTTGAGGGACTGTATGTGCCAGTTACACTAAATGTCACCATCACGAGTGAGGAATATTTTTATCCTTGGTACAGAAGGATTACTACAAGCCAAGTTAGGGTCATTGATGATGTGAAAGGATGCCAAAGGTGAAGAGGAAACACATCTATAGGCGGGTCGTCATAGCTCCAAGTATAAGTACTCCCCTAAAGAAGAGAATATGGAATGATAATGGAAGAATAGAAAGGGATGAGATTGAACTTATCCAAATGTTACAGATATGCTATGATTCCAGAACATTATGTAAGCATGACGTCAGAAAAAGGAAATAAGGATTCCTGCCCGGGTTGTTATTGATAGATAAGAAGCTAGTACGTGAGGTAAGTTAAAACAGGGTAATAACCTAAGAAATATTACGCGGAATATGGATATGAGAATGGGCTGACAAGTAGTTCGTTCTTGATTCAGGAAGAGCCTAGACATGACTAGACAAGAAGTTACAGACAAATCAGCAGATCATGCAAGATAAATGTAGTAAATCCCAACACGGAGACTTCAACCTCGTAATAATGTCTTTATAATACTTGAGATATAATCAAATAGGAGTCGGGGTAGTTAAAGGTATCTTATGAGTGTTATGGGGATAAAAGAAAGTGCCATTAGGAAGGCAGTCAAAATATTAGTTCATAAGCAACTCTACAAGCATAAGGGCACAGAGGTATGCAACTACGGATGATTATAGGCAAGGAAAAACATCAAAAAGGTCCGTAATAAGCTCACAACTTTATGAGAGTCAAGGGTTCTCCCTAAGGACTACAAGGAAAGACTAGTTGAGGAAATAATTAAGAAGGCTTCAACCTAAGCACAACGACCTAAAGAGGAAATGGTCATGTAACCACAGTCTCGCAACCACACTGTAAGCACTCCAAAGGAATGTGGCACCTACCAAGGCTAATAAACGTGAAGTAAAATCAAAAGTAATATTCAAGATCATATGAGTTGTATGAAAACTCTAGCATGTGTGGGCATTAAGATAAGCTAAGTATGGACGCAACAAGGGGGCATAAAGACCAGGAAAAATAAGAGCTTGCGTTGAAAGAAAGCGAAGATGGAACGAAAAGAACTATTCGATCAATGATCCAGAGTTGGTTATGTTATGAATGCACTCGCAACTTTATACATATATGTTTACAATCCTACAACTATAGAAGACTCCAATTATATTTAAAAGGAAGAATTGAGTCCAGGTTATAGATGAAGAATTGAATTGTTAGAAGATTATATCCTGGATATTCTATAGCGTCCATGAAGGACTAATGTAATAACTAATACCATGAGCCGCAAATCAGAAGATAGCTTAAGCTTACACGAAGGTTGTTCAAAGGAAAGAGGAAACTAAATAGTTACATCAACTAAGTAAATAAGGAGTCTGATTATTGGACCTAGAAAATTATAGACCTCATGATTGAGAACATTGCACAATCACTCTTAAACATTAGATGTACAAGAGAGATAGTACAATATCCATATTCTATAGGGACATTAGAAGAATACAAGCCTCATAAGAAGTCAATATGAAGCTCTCACCGGATTATGTATACACCAGAGGTGCAAGTATTATAATAAAGCTTCAAGTTATGGATGTGAATTAAACATATGTGGAAGGAAGGTCATGAAAGGGATACAAGATGTGATGCAAGAGTTTAAGGTAAGTAAGGTGAAGGTGGATAATGTACGCGATATTCAAATGTAGAAGGTTGTGAATTGCCCATACTTCGGACAAAAGGCTAGAAACACTGGGATTCAGTGTCTAGGAATGATAGCAGCGTCGTTAGTGGCATATCTTCCAACCTATGGTTTTTAAATATCGAATCTAGTTAAAAATGAAAAGAGGATTTAGAAACAATGTGATGTCTCGCTTGATGTTCTAAAATAACAAAATAAAATCTATGGTGCAAGCTAAAGGATGGTAGTGCGACGATATTTTAGGGAGATATGAGTAAGGATAAGAAAGGGCAAGTGATAAGGTGACGAGAACGGATAAGTGCTCGGGATTAAACATATGAAAACAAGAAGAGATGATGATTTATCTAAGTTATACAAAGCTCAGTATAGCCTGACCGAACACAAAGAAGTCTAAGACTAATGACATTATAGTATGCTGTCCTGGTAGGAGAATACATGTATAATTGTGGTAGGTAAAGGACGACATTTGAGCATTCAATTGAGTTATAATTTGAAAAGAAAATAGGGATTTCATGAGTTGTACGGGATTAGAATATCCCCCAAAGGATGAATCATATTGGGATACTATGAAATATGGTTATGAAAGTATAGTATCGACCCCAGATGGATAAGTCTAATCACTTCAGATATTCCCCGATGAGACGTAAGCCTTAGTGACAATGTATTACGTAAGAGGTTTCAAATTAACTATAGTAGATTATAGATCAACATTGAGGTGAATCGACAATAGATGGATAAAAGTTACAGAGTATGAGATAAGATTAGTCAATTGAACAGTAAGGAAAACGCATTAAAGGATTTAGATTTATGCATATAGGATAAGCAACGAGAATAACCTTGAGTTTGGTAGCTGACCTCAGTAACGATAAGTCAAAGTAAGATTTATGGTACAGTATGACCTACCTAGATGCAGTAAAAATTATGTGGATGGATAGCCAGGTCTATGAAATAAGATAAAGTAATATTTGTAAATTCGACAAAGTACCGAGCAAAGAACTTCAGTACACTTATATATGCCAGAGGGACATCTTGTAAAGTTCTGTAGATGTTCCCAAAAGTGAAGCCAAAAGATTGGCTAAAAGCTAAAGAGAAGCATAGGCGCACATACAAGGAAAACGTCGTATAGGCTACATGACAAAAGATAGCAACAGATGCCGACCACAAATAGTGGTGTGAGAAAGAGGCTTAAAGGGGGGAATACCTTAGCCTTTGAATTTGTTCAAAGCACAATCTCCTAAATGGAAAGAAGAGTATTAAAGAATTCGTAAGAGCTATGGGTTATGAGAATGATAAGTGCATCAGTCAACATTCGAGGACGAATGTTCCAAAGGGGGGAATAATGTTACACCCCATGTTTTCGTACATAAAAATACAACATAAGTAATTTGGTAAGAACTCGGAAATGAGATATTACATCCCGCATTTTCGTATGTTTAAGTTTCGTCGAAGTTAGACAAGTTAGGATAAAATACTGTCCGAGCTATAATACTCGGTATTTATAAACTAGTTTCATACAAGGTACCATATGACCATGATAGAATAATCTATAAAGTATATTAAAAATAAGTAGAACTTTAAGTAAATTGATATAATTCTTAGTTTTACGGGTAATTGATTAATTATCGGGTAACACGACATTACCTAATTACCTAATAAGTGGGTAAATATTAATAATCCCCACCCCACTCCCCATGTGGAAGTAAACCACAATTAAGATATATGACTAAGTAGTCATATAATATTAGTGGCTATCTAAGAAGTGAACAACGTGTAAGTGTAATACACTTAAAATTTATAAGAACATTTTGGTCTCTTTAAATCTTGGTTTCTTTTAAATCTTAGCTCATTTTGGTCAGAGAATAAAAAGTTGAATTATAATTCCTTCTTCCTAATTCATAAAACTCAAGAACAGATGCTAAGCTCCATACACAAAAAAAGCTTCCAACAAGCCTCTTGCAAACAATTCCAATGAGAATTGTAAAGCCGTAGCAACATAAAATTTTGTGGTTCTAAAGTAGTACGGTACAATCTTTCCCAAGAATAATATAAGGACTTTTTTCAACTCCAGGTATGTGAAGGCCATCCTTTCTTTCTTTTTGGCATGATTCAAATTATACAGAATTAACGAGCAAACACGCGGTTTCCATAAATTACTCTATTCATAGAAATATTTGGGGTGTCAATATTCTTGATTCCCATGTGAATTATTACTATATTCTTTTCATGGGTCCCATAAAAATACGTATTTGATAATGTTTATCCGAAAGGCATATTTAATTTATGGCATTCCGTGAAAATCTTATTAACGCATTTCTTATGCATTTATACATGTTCATTGACCCATGACCAGATGGAATTATATACGCATATATATGTATTATTATATTTATATGGGATACGGGAAAAAAGTTACGGCGTTATATACACATCACCACTTGATCAGCTGGTATACGTTGATGATTTTTCCCACAATGGATGATATGATATGATGGGATGCCCTCAAAGGCCTGATGATGTTATGAAATATGTACCTATACAGTACACGACATTTATATGCATATGCATGACATTATAAATATTTTATGATTTACAGAGCTATCCATACTTACAGGTTGAGTCATTTACTCCATATTTCTTCCTTGTCTATTTTGTACTTTTTTATGTACCTTACATACTCGGTACATTATTCGTACTGAGGTCCCTTTTAACTGGGGACGCTGCGTTTCATGCCTGCAGGTCCCAATAGACAGATTGAGAGCCCTCCAACTAGGCTATCAGCTCAACTAAAGATGTTGGTGTGCTCTATTTTCTTTGGAATTGCTCGTTTGGTTAGTATGATTTAGACGTGTATTACTGTATGGCAGGACTCTGTCCCGATGTTTATGAAAATTATGTATTCTTACAGGCTTGTAGATAGATGTCATGTACGTAAAAGAATTATATGGCCTTGTCGGCCTATGTTCAGTATACGATTTGATATTTGGTCTTATAAGACTGTATGTCTTATGTATAAGTTGGTATCTCACATTGTATTTTATTTATCTAACGGCAACCTTCCGGCTCAGTTATCTACGATAGTATGATAAGTTATGTTGGTACTCAGTTGAGTAAGGTACCAGTTGCTCATCGCGGCCCATCGGTTTGGGTCGTGACAAGTGGCAAACCTCAAGAATTTCCACTTGTTCCTCCTCCGGCACACATCTTTGAATCAAACCATTAATACAAATCTGAAAGAGGTACGGTTCGTCCCAATAATAGTCAAGGTAATCCAGTTTGAGCTTCTTCCTTTGGTTTGAACAGAACTCATTCAAAACAACACCACTCACAAGATAATTTGCTAAGTCGGCGAACCATGGCATCTCGGTCATTGAAATGTCTAGAAGCTGCTCGTCGGGGAAGGAATAATTTATGTCAAGGCCGTCATGTGGCCTCCCCTCCTCCAAGCAAGAAAAATGGTCTGTCACTTGGTTTTCACTGCCTCTGCGGTCTTGGATTTGTAGATCCTTCTCTTGCAATAACATCACACACTGCATTAACCTGGCCTTGAATCCTTTTGGCTAATTAAGTACCGAAGTGTCGCATGATCAGTGTGGACAATCACCTTTGTAACCATAAAGTACGGGAGGAACTTCTCCATAGCAAACACAATAGCAAGGAGCTATTTTTCAGTCACCGTGTAATTGCCTTGGACATCGTTCATGGTCTTGCAAGCATAGTAGACCGGATGGACGATTTTGTTGATATGTTGCCCCAAAACTGCTTCAACTGCAAAATCACTTGTGTCACACACGAGCTCTAAAGTCAAGCTCCAACCCGGTGCGCTGATAATAGGAGTGGTTGTCAATTTGAACTTTAGCAATACAAATGCTTTTTTCCTACAATATTCGTTGAAATGGAATTTGGCATCCTTCTCCAAATCCTTACACAAGGGGTTCACCATTTTGGAAAAATCCTTGATGAAATAACGATAGAACCCTGCATGACACAAGAAACTCCTCAATCCCTCCACGGATGTAGGGGTGGAAGTTTAGAAGTCACCTCTATTTTTGCCTTGTCGAGCTCAATACCATTCTTTGAAATTTTGTGGCCAAGGATAATGCCTTCCTCGACCATGAAGTGACATTCCTCCTAATTGAGCACCAAGTTCATCTCTTCACATTTGTCAAGACCTTATCCAAAATTTTCAATTATTCATCAAACGAATTCCCGACAACTGAATAGTCATCCATGAAGACCTCAAGGAAGTCCTCCACCATGTCGGTGAAGATAGCCATCATACACAATTGAAAAGTCTCTGGTGCATTGCATAAAACAAATGGCATCCGCGAGAATACGAATGTACCATAGGGACATGTGAAAGTAGTCTTATCTTGATCCTCAGGGGTAATATGAATTTGATTGTAGCCGGAATATCCATCAAGCAAACAGTAGAAAGCACGGGCGGCCAATCTTTCAAGTATTTGATCAAGGAAGGAAAGTGGGAAATGATCTTTCCTTGTGACTTTGTTGAGCTTGATATAGTCCATACACACTCTCCATCTGGTCACTGTTGTTATAGGAATCAACTCATTTTTTTCATTTGTGACCACTGTGATGCCCCCTTTCTTTGGGACACATTACACCAATTAGTCCACGAACTATCGAAAATGGAGTAAACAACCCTGACCACTTTATGATCTCCTTCTTGACCACCTCTTGCATTGCTTCATTTAGTCTTCTTTGAAGTTCAACAGAGGGTTTGACATCCTCCTCCAAAATAATCTTTTTCATGCAAAAGCAGGGCTTATACCCCGAATATCCACCAATGTCCATCCTATAGCTTTCTTCCTCTTTTGTAGCACCGCCAATGTGGAGTATACCTGCATGTTAGTCAAACAAGAGGAAAGAACCGGTAAAGTAGAACAAGGGTGAAGAAATTCATACGTGAAATGTGGAGACAATGGATTTAACTCCTAAGTGGGAGACTCCTCGATTGAGGGCTTTGTTGGAGGAGTCTTCTGGTTTTCAAGATCCAAGGACAGCTTGCAGGGTTCATAAGTGTAAGACCCCATTCCTTGCAATGCATTCACACATTCCACATAGACATCCTTCTCATCATCATCAGTGTTAAGCAAAACAGCCTCCAAAGTATCATCCACAATCATCATGGCACTAGTATCATCAATAATCACATCGCTCACCAAATCCACAAATGAACAAACTTCATTGCTATTTGGTTGCCTCATAGATTTGCACATATGGAAAACCACCTTTTCATCACCCACCTGAAGAGTGGGCTCACTAGCTTCCACATCAACAAGAGACTTCCCTGTAGAAAGGAATGGTCTACCTAAAATAATAGTCACCTCACAGTCCGCTTCACAACCAAGAATCACTAAGTCCTCCTGGAGGATGAACTTATAAACACGAACCAACACAGCATCAACAATACCCAATGGTCTATTCATAGTACAATCCGCCATTTGTAGCCTCATAGAAGTGGGTATTGGTTGCCCAATCCCCAAGGTTTTGAAAATTGAGTAGGGCATCATGTTTATACTCTCCCCTAGATCACCAAGAACTCTAGAAAAGTTGGCACTTCCAATGGTACAAGGGATTGTGAAAGCTCCAGGATCTTCCAAATTAGGATCCATTGAGTGCACAATTTCACTCACTTGATGTGTCATCTTTGTAGTCTCACAATTCATCAATATCTTCTTTGTCACTAAATCCTTCATGAACTTTGCATAACTGGGCATTTGCTCCAAATCCTCAACCAATGGCACATTAATAGTTAGTCTTTTCATCATGTCAATGAACTTTTTGAATTGGTTCTCACCATTTTGCTTGGCAATCCTTTGAGGGTATGAAGGAGGAGGCCTTGGCATTGGTGCCTTAGCCTTTGGCACTACCAGTTCTGGTATGTCTATGATGTGTCCCATAGACGGGTTCACTTCTTCTTGAGTCTCCTTCACATTTTCACCGATATCAATTCTCACTTCATCATTTTCTTGCACCACATTGTTTGGAATCTCATCTTCTTGAATCACTTGTTCATCATCCACGACTTTTCTTTGACTTGAGGTGCTTGCATCGCCACCTTTTCCACTCCTTATAGTCAGGGCCATGAAATTTACCGTGTTGTTCCCACCTTTCGGGCTCACCATCGTGTCACTTGGTAATGCCCCCATAGGACAAGTGTTCAAAGGTTGCGAGATTTGCCTCAATTGAACTTCTAAATTACGAATTGAAGTGTTGTGAGAGGCTAGTTGAGCATAAAAGTTGGCATTCTTCTCCATACTTTTTTTGAACATGTTCTCAATTCTCCTCATCTCATTTTTGGAAGAGCTAGGACCATGGGAAGGATAAGGAGGTGGGATGCTTGGTTGTTGATACATCGATGGCCTTCGAAAGCCCGACTCCCGATTCTCTTGGTTATTGTTCCAACCCCTTGGTTGTTGCCTCCCCAATATCCTTGATTATTGTCACTACAATTGCCTTGGTTGTTTTTACCCTTCCAATTTCCTTTATTGTTTTGATTGTTCCAATTACCTTGGTTGTTACCACCATTCCAATTGCCTTAGTCGCTAGAACTCCAATTCCCTTGATTACCTTGTTGTGATGACCCAAACGGTCATCCTAAGTAATTTTAGTTATATCTGTGTTCCGAGGCTCCGAAAGCCTCCATTGATCTCACCTTGATATGCGTGCGCAGCCCGAGCGTGTAGCCGGGAAGTCTTTATATTGAAATTTGATGAAAAATGGAATTTTTGAATTTAATAATTGAATAAAGTTGACTTTGGTCAACATTTTTGGTAAACGCACCCGGTCCCGTGATTTAATGGTCCCAGAGGGTCCGCAGGAAAATAAGGGACTTGGGCGTATGCCCGGAATCGAAATCCGAGGTCCCAAGCCCGAGAAATGAATTTTTAAAGAAAATTGTTTTCTGAAAATAATAAAGGATTTTGGAAATGAATAATTATATGAAAACCATGATACCGGGCTCGTATTACGGTTCCGGAGCCCGGAACATGTTTATTATATGTTATTTGTCCTATCTGTGAAATTTGGTGTAAAACGGACTTGATTGGATTGGTTTCGGATCAAATGAGGAAAATTGAAGTTAATGAAGTTTTGAGAAATCTCATGGAATTTGAAATTTGGTTTGGAATGTGATTTTATGTTCCCGAGGTCCGAATGGAATTCCGAGACCGGGAATAGTTTCGTCGTGCCATTTATAACTTGTCTGCAAAAATTTGAAGTCATTCCGAGTTGTGTGGGTCGGCTCAGCGCATCGTTATAGAATCTTAGAATTTGAAGTTCTTAAGTGTTGAATTTAAGGGTTTTGGAGGGTGATTTTGACTTTTAGCTTGGTATTGAGTGTTCCGTGAGCTCGAGCAAGTCCGTTTAATGATTTGGGACTTGTTGGTATTTTTTGACGGGGGCTCGAGTGGGCCCAGGTACCTCCCGCACCCCGCACGACGCCAAAAACCAGCAAAAATCATTGCTGGTGCACAACAACTGGTGTGACCGCAGGTGCGGTTGCTCAGCCGCAGGTGCGGGATCGCACCCGCGGTCCAGGCCATCTCATGTGCGACTCTTCCGCAGGGGCGATCAAAACTCCGCAGGAGCGGGATCGCAGGTGCGGTTCCCAACTCCGCAGGTGCGAGACCAGGGTCCCAGGCCCTTCTTCCGTAGGGGAGATCAATTCCTCGCAGGTGCGAGACCGCACTTGCGGTCCTAAGGTCGCAAGAGCGGAAACCCCTGTTGGCAGCCCCTCTTAAATGCCAAAAATTTTGGGTTTTCCTCATTTCATCCATCTTCAACCTCCATTATAGAGAATCCAAGCTTGGGGCAGCACCTTCCACGACCACCCACTGTAAGAGGTAAGATAAAACCCCATAAACTTCCAATTTTAACATTAATTCCTAGTTAAATTCACTACCAAATCGTCTAAAAATCATAGAATTAGGTAGTGAACTTTAGGGTTCTTAGGGATTTCGTTATTTTCCATGTTAGGCCATGAATTCTTGTATAAATTACACAACTTCGATCCTTAGACTCCGGGTAATTGATTCCTTCATGAATTTTCGAAAATCTGAACGTGTGGGCCCGGGGTCGAATTTTAGTATTCTCGGAGGAATAGTAGGAAATGTATAATTTGGCTTGGGAATTGGTTTATTGAGTAGTTATTGATGTTAATAAATCCATTATGTCTAGATATTCCCGATTCGGAGTTGGATTCGAGAGGAAAGGCTGTGATTGAGGCTTGACTTGCATTTTCTTTGGAGCCGAGGTAAGTGTTTGGCTTAACCTCAGCTTGAGGGATTAGGTATAGAGTCTTATTTGCTATGTGTAACTCATGTCCAACGTATAGGCGTGGTGACGAGTGCCTATGCGTTGCGGTCAAGCATGCCCGTGAGTCATTTGTGATGAAACTTACTGTGTTCTTGATATTCTCCGCACTATGAGTAATTTATGAGTTAAAAGTAATACCTTGATGTTGTTTCATGACGTGGAAAAGTTATTGAGTTTCTTGTTTCAGTCGAGTCTTACACTGTTGAAATTGTAATTCTGATGCGAGGTTGGTTATAGATGAGACCCTTGTCGGGCATTGTTGAGTTTGTAATTGATGTTTTCTCCTTGCCGGGACAATAGAATTGTATTGAATACTTCCATGCACTTCAGAATTTGTAATGTTGACTTTCACATTATTGTTGCTTTGTTTAATTATTTGCCGCATGAGGGGACATTTCGTGCAGAGTGGTTGTGAGGCTATGCACGAGGGGACATTCGGTGTCGAGTGATTGTGAGGCTATGCACGAGGGGACATTCCGTGTCGAGTGATTGTGAGGCTATGCACAAGGGGACATTTCGTGCCGAGTGTTATTTTATATGTACGAGGGGACATTCTGTGCCGAGTGATTGTGAGGCTATGCACGAGGGGACATTCCGTGCCGAGTGTTATTTTATATGCACGAGGGGACATTTCGTGTCGAGTGATTGTGAGGTTATGCAAGAGGGGTCATGCCGTGCCTTTTGTTGTTCATTATCTGTTTTGAGAAGTTAAATTCCTGTCGTTATCTTTACATTTCAGTTATTACCCTGTTCTACCGTACTAGCATTTTGTTTCCCCTTTGACCCCCAACATGTTCTCCCCGTATCTGTCTTACTTGCTTATTTATGTCGATATTCTCCTGTTAATATATAGAATTGCACAGGTACATTTATTGTTGTCGGTCCTAGCCTCGTCACTACTTCGCTGAGGTTAGGCTTGGCACTTACTCAGTACATGGAGTCGGTTGTACTGATACTACACCTGCACTTCTTTATGTTGTGCAGACTACACAGCCGGACCCGGTGATCACTGACGGTCGGAGCATCTCATCAGTTCATACAGGAGACATCGAGGTAGACCCGCAGATGTTCGTGGGCCTTGGCGTCACCTTCTACTCTTCACTTTCAGGTCTATCTTACTTTATATTTCAAAGACAGTCCTACGTACTTATTTTCAGACCTTTGTTTTTAGTAATCTCTTAGACAGTTCGTGAGTATGTGACACCAGTTGTGGGATTTGTATATGAGTTTTACTTCGAAATTGCTATGTTATTTTTGGCTATTTGTTAAACCTTCATATTGTTGACCATCAATGCTTTAGTTATCTTATTTGTGTTAGTTGATAATGAATTTATCTAGTTCAAATGTTGGCTTGTCTAGTGGGTTCAACGTTAGACGCAGTCATTGCCCGAAGGTGGGATTTCGGGTCGTGACACTTGCGATTGCGATTGTTGTTGATTCGGGCCATGATTGTTGTTTCTTTGCCCTTGAAAGTTGTTCACATATTTCACTTCCTCCTTTTATTCATTGTAGGATTCACATTGGTCAAACCCACTATCTTCTTGCACATATTGTTTTGCACAGTTTTGCACTTGTTGACCCTTTTGCCTTCACTTGTTCACCATCAAATTTACACCTCTCATTGCATTTACTTTCTTAGGACCTTGAACTTGTTGAAGTTGAGCTTTGGCTAATTGGTTCATTGTGGTGGTCAACTTGGTAATTTCTTGCCCATGATCATGCAATTCTTTATGTAGGTGAATCACATTTGGATCACCTTGAGGAACATTTTCTCTACTTTTCCATGCTGATGAAGTATCCTCCATTTCATCTAAGATCTCACAAGCTTTGGTATATGGTGTTGTCATGAAATTTCCACCGGCATGTTAGTTTACCACGCATTGATTGGTAGTGTTGACCCCCTATAGAAAGTTTGTTGAATCATAGCCTCTGTCATATCATTGTTAAAAACCTTTTTCACCATAGTACGTTACCTCTCTCATATCTCATGCAATGGCTCAACAGGTTCTTGCTTGAATGCTAGAATCTCGTCTCTAAGAGTAGCCATATGCCCGAGAGAAAAGAACATGGAAATGAATTTCTTCGCTAATTCATCCCATGTACGGATGTAATTGTTTGGAAATCATTCCAACCAATCTAAGTCTTTCCCCCGTAGAGAGAAGGGAAATAGCCTCAACCTTAGAGCATCCTCGGAGACTTTGGTCTGTTTACTCCCCCATCAAGTGTCCACAAACCCCTTCAAGTGTTTGTATGCATTTTGACTCGGAACCCCGGTGAAGAATCCCCGTTGCTCTAGAAATGTGAGCATAACATTAGTGATTTGGAAGTTATCCGCCCTAATGCGGGGCTGGAGTATGGCACTTGCATATCCTTCATTTGGAAACACCTGGGGTGGAACCGCTCTTTGTGGAGGTGGTGGAGGAACGGGAACATTGTCAAGAGGCGGGCGTCCTCTTATATTTGCTTGAGGTTCAAGAGGAACCTCTTAAACTTGATCATCCTCCAAGTAATCCCCCAATGGCACGTTTTCAAGAGGATCATTGTTGTTGAGAGCCATTTGTGTACCTATGATTAGTCACCAAAAAGATTAGTAACACGAAGGAAAGAAAGATAAGTCACACGCAAAATCAAACATATAGCAAAATTCGTTGTTAGCTCTCCTCCAACGGCACCAAAAATTGATCTCGCACAAGTCACGCATCAAATTGGGGTTGTGAAGCGGTGGATTGAAATAATAATTATCCAACTAGGAGTTGGGATCGAATCCACAAGGAGCGTAGATAGGATTAGTGGTATATATTTGGACTAGTGCAAAGTGTCTAAGTTGTGCTTCCACAAACTTTGTTTTGCTTCTACTTCTATATTACGGTACGATTTACAAATGTAAAATATGAAACTATATAATAATGTTTTCGTTGTTGGTTTTCAAATATGTAAAAGTAGGACTGTGACTTCCACCTAGGTGTTTACCTAACAGGTTGTGGGCTTTAGAGCGAGTTTTGTTGGTCGGGGGTGTATTATATAAATCAAAACACAATTACCCACTCAATATATCTCGGTAATGGAGTGGTTTTGCCCAATTTGGCTTTCTTAAGTCCAAATGGGTATCACACAAAATAGTTGATAAATGCTCAAGTCGGGTTTTACTATCTCTAGATTCAACTATTTAATTGGGACTATCAATCTTTTGAATTCATACCATTTTCTTGTTAGCCAACTTTTCCTAGACTAAGTCTCTCTTTCTCAAGTAGAGACTAAGTCAAGTAGGCTTGAATCAATATTTGCAACCATTAATTCTATAATTATAGCAAGAGCTAGGCCAAATATTACACATCCAACCATAAACAAGTCCTAAATTAAAAACCCATTAGGTTCCCACACTAGAGTTGAGTCACAACCCTAGCTAGAAATCTTGCTACTCATAGTGAGTGATGAAAAAAATAAATAAGAAAGGATTTTTAAACTCATATTGAACCTTGACTTCTGCGGCTGCACAATTATTAGGCGGTACACACTTTACATTGCAGCACGGTCAAAATTCTGCGGTCCGCACTTTAGCAATTTTGCTTGATTTTTGTCCTTGTTCAAAAGAACTCCTTCTTGAGTTGAATTTCATAACTTTTGCTCCTTTTCGAATACTCTTGCAAGTAAGCATATTTCATCAGTTTTCGGAATACCTTTAAACATTTTTGAACTAAAATGGAAGTCAAAAGGCACAAATAAGTAGTCAAAATCTCCACTTATCAGGAGCTCAGGCAGATAGAGGTCGACCAAGAGAGGGAGGCCAATCAAGCGGCGGTCAGGATCGATGTTATGCTTTCCCTACCAGGCTAGAGGTCGTTGCTTCAGATGTAATGATCACAGGTATTGTCTCGGTATTCCACCGGGAAGCTTCTATATTATTTGACCCTGGTTCCACTAATTCATATGTACCATCATATTTTGCTCATTATCAAGATATCCCCCATGAGTCCTTCATTTCACTTGTTCATGTATAGGTCCGGTGGGCGATTCTATTATTGTGGGGCGTGTGTATCAGTCGTGTGTAATGACTATATGGGGATTGGAGACTATAGTTGATCTGTTAGTACTTAGCATGGTTAAGTTTTACATGATTCTGGGTAGGTATTGGTTGTCCCCATGTCATGCTATTATGGATTGTAACGCTAAGACCTTGACCTTGGCGATGGTGGGCTTACCTAGGATCGAGTGGAGAGATTCTCTAGACTATGTCCACGGCTGTGTGATTTCATCTATAAAGGCACAACGGATGGTTGGGAAGGGGTGTTTGTCATATTTTGCTTTTGTGAGGAATGTTGGTGCTAATACTCCTACTATTTAATCTGTTATGGTAGTGTGATATTTTCCGGATGTGTTTCCTGCATACATGTCGGGCATGCCCCCCAACAGGGATATTGATTTTGGTATTGACTTGGCGCCGGGCACTCAGCCCATTTCTATTCCTCTGTACCGTATGACACCAGCAGAGTTGAAGGAGTTGAAAGAGTAGCTTCATGAGCTTCCTGCTAAGGGGTACAATAGGCCTAGTGTGTCGCCTCAGTGCACCTGTTCTGTTTGTGAAAAAGAAGGACGGTACTATGCGAATGTGCATTGACTATATGCAGTTAGACAAAGTTACAATTAAAAACAAGTATCCTTTGTCGTGCATTGATGACTTATTCGACCAGCTTCAAAGAGCTAGAGTGTTCTCTAAGATTGATTTGAGTTTTGGGTGTCACCAGTTTATGATTCAAGACTCAGATATTTTGAAGATGGCATGCAGGACCCACTATGGTCACTATGAGTTCCTTGTGATGTCTTTTGGGCTGACCAAATTCCCCAGCAACATTCATGCATCTGATAAACAGTGTGTTCTAGCCATATCTTGATTCATTTGTCATAGTATTTATTGATGATATCCTTGTGTACTAACGTAGCCATGAGGAGATGGCACAACATCTGAGGATTGTATTACACAGGTTGAGGGAGGAGAAACTTTAATCCAAGTTCTCCAAGTGTGAGTTTTGGCTCAGTTCGGTGGCATTCTTGTGGCAAGTGGTGTCTAGTGAGGGGATTAAGGTGGATCTGAAGAAGATTGAGGTAGTTTAAAGTTGGCCTAGACCGTCTTCAACACTGAAATTTAGAGTTTATTAGGCTTGGCCAGATGTTATCGTTGCAAAATAGAGGGTTTCTCGTCCATTGCAGTTCCTTTGACCAGGTTGACCCGGAAGGGTGCTCCATTCAGGTGGTCGGACGAGTGTGATAAGAGCTTTCATAAGCTTAAGACTCCCTTGACCACAACTCGAGTTCTAGTTTTGCGTTCAGCATCTGGTTCTTATACAGTGTATTGTGATGCTACTCGGATCAGTGTGGGTGTGTCTTGATGCAGGAGGGTAGAGTGATTGGTTATGCTTTATTCCATTAGAATCCTCATGAAAAGAACTACCGCGTTCATGATTTAGAGTTTGCAGCCATCGTCCATGTATTGATTATTTGGAGGCATTATCTCTATGGTGTGTCATGTGAAGTATTTACTGATAATCTGAGTCTCTAGCACTTGTTCAAGTATCTACATTTGAGGCATCGGAGATGGTTGGATCTTCTATAGTACTGTGATATCACCATTTTGTATCATCCCTGGAAGGCCAATGTGGTGGCCAAAACCTTGAGTAGGAAGGCGTTGAGTATGGGTAGCCTTGCATTTATTCATGTTGGTGAGAGACTACTTGCATCAGATGTTCAGGCCTTGGCCAATCAGTTCATGAGGTAAGATTATTTGGAGCCTAGTCGGGTTCTAGTTTTGTGGTTTCTCGGTCTTCCTTATATGATTACATCAGAAAGAGCGTCAGTATGATGACCCTCATTTGCTTGTACTTAAGGACACGGTTCAGCACAGTGATGCCAAGAAGGTTTTTATTTGGGATGATGGGGTGTTACGGATGCAGGGCCGGATTTGTGTGCCCAATGTAGATGGCTTACGTGAGTTTATTCTTAAGGAGGCCCGCAGTTTCACTACTTGAGGCAGAACTTTTGGTGGAGGAGGATGAAGAAATACATAGTGGAGTTTGTATCTTGGTGCTTAAATTGTCAGCAGGTGAAGTACGAGCATCAAAGGCCGGATAGTTTGCTTTAGAGGCTTGATATTCTAGAGTAGAAATTGGGGTGTATCACCTTGGACTTCGTTGTTAGGCTCCCGTGGACTTCGAAGAAGTTTGATGCTATTTGGGTGATTAGGAACCGGTTGACCAAGTCCGCGCATTTCATTCAAGGTAGGACTACCTATTCCTCGGAGTGGTTGGCTAAGATCTATATCTACCGGATTGTTCACCTTCACGGTGTGCTAGTGTCTATTATTTAAGATCGGGGAACGCAGTTCACATCGAGTATTGGAGAGCAGTGCAGCAAGAGTTAATTACACGGGTTGAGTTGAGTACAACATTTCACCCTCAGACGGATGGACAATCGAAATGCACTATTTGGATATTGGAGGATATGTTACGCGTTTGCGTCACGGATTTCGGGGGTTCTTGGGATCAGTTTCTGCCGCTTGCATAGTTTTCACACTTCTTGTTGGTTAAATCTTCTTCATGTTCTGCGGCCGCAGACCAAATTCTGCGGTTCGCACTTTAGCCTTTTCGCTTGATTTTTGTCCTTGTTCAAAAGCACTCCCTCTTGAGTTGAATTTCATCACTTTGACTCATTTTTCTGATACTCCTGCAAGTAAGGATATTACATCAGTTTTCGGAAACACCTTCAAGCATTTTTGAACTTAAACGAAAGTCAGAAGGCGCAAATAAGTAGTCAAAATCCCCATCAACTCCGCCAAACTAAAGCTTTTACTTGTCGTCAAGCAAATAAGGTGATTTCCACCTCCACAAGAAAAGAGCTATTCCATCTAAGCTAAGGTGAATAAAAAACACATATCAATTGCGACCACTAGTTACACACAATACTTATGAATTATCAACAAGGCAATGTTTTGAAGTTTTAAGCACAAATAGCTTTGATGTGACACTTGAGAATCAAGAGTTGACTTTACTCTTCAAGGAAGTTCGCTCTTTCATGTAGATCACTTTGGATCCCAAACTCCTCCTACTCTACTCTCTGTTAGCTCATCTCACTTAAGAATGTAGCAGTCAATTCAAGGATTTGTGAAAAGTTCGCTCACCTCTCTTAAAAGAATGTCACAAGTACGGCTCTGAGTACCATAATCTTGCCCCTCATGTAAATCATCACTAATGTAAGGTCACTAGGCTTGAAATCAATGTTACGCCCCGCAATATTCCAATGATGTTACGCTTTGCAGTATTAAGTTACGACGATGTTGCACCGTGTAGCATTGTACGTTGAATTTGTCGTAAGGTAATTGACATCAGCCCAAGGAAAAGATTATTGAGAAATTATAAGGATTATGCTATTTCAAACAAGTGATAAGTAAATTCGTGAAGGTAAGAGGGGGAGCAAGTCAAAGAAAATAAATTTTCGTCCAAGTTTGGCATATTGGGATAAACTACGGCTCGAGCTAAAATACTCGATATTTATGGACTAGTGCCGTACGAGGTACCACCTGACCATGATAATAAGGTGTATAAGGTGTGTTAAAAGTAAATAGTATTTTAAGTAAGTTGAAATAATTTTTAATTATGTGGGTAATCGGTTAATTATTGAATTAGTGGGAAATTACCAACTTAATTAAGGGATTGGTAATTAATTAAAATATTTTGGATAAGTTTAACCCCAAACCTGGCAGCCCTATATGACTTTGATGAGGAGTCTTAAATTACAAAGACTAGGTGGCATGTGTGAGAGGAGTTTGGTGGCTAGTCATCACAAATAGGGCCCACTCTCTATGATAAAAGAAAGCACCTTCCTACATCATTGAAGAGAAATGTTACTGCCAACCTGAAATTAATGTATTCATGAAGAATCCAAATGGAATTACATTACCAACCTAACCAAGAAACATAATACTTGATGCTCTTTTCTGATTGGGATATTCAAAAGAGAGAGAATGGTGTTATGGAAGATCACATTGGCAGCAACGTATTTTTTTGGGTTTGAAACGAACTTACAAGTTATTCTCAAGGATTCAACGTAAGCTTATTACTCCCAATAACCTCAGGCTTCGTTCTTTCGCACAAAGTAAGTACGAGGTCCAACGTGAAATTCTTTGAAGAGATGATGTTATAAGGTCCAACGTGATATTCTCTGAAATACTACAAGATCTACTGTGAAATGTGAATTCAAAGAAAGTCCGGTACAATCTTTCTCAAGAATATCATACGAAATATTCCCTACTTCGATCCGCCTTTATGTGTTTTCGCAGGAGAGAATCGGTTCAGGTATGTTAAGGCTATCCCTTCTTTCTTTTGGCATGATCTATACGACA
>ML299507.1:0-25053 GCA_005239495.1 Nicotiana undulata | reverse complement strand
GGCCTAGCGGGTTCAACGTTAGGCGCAGTCACGGCCCAAAGGGTCGGAATTTGGGTCGTGACAGGAGGCTTCAGGGCATTTAGGATTGTCACTCTTTCTTCTTACTCTAGATCGTGTGGTAGAGCTCACTTATAAGAATTCAAATCCCGAAATTCTATTTTATTCGTAATAAGATGATACCTACATCCGGAAAGAAGGATTGGAAAGAGAGATAGTTGTGGAAGAGCTGAGTTAGAGGAATTGGATTTTTTTAAGATGCCCACGACAAGTAAATGTGAGGTATTTAGCAGATCATGGGTTTACTGGAAGGTGTAAGCTTCCTGTTAAGAAGCCTTAAGGAAAGAATGCCTATTCACCTTTATGGTGAAATACAATAAGAGATTAAGAAGATAAATACAAGTTTCAACGAGCAAAAGAAGCAAGATGAAGAAGGGTACGAGGTGCCCAATTAATGAAGGTTAACGACGTTTATAATTGAGGCAGAGAAACATAAGCTTTTTGAGTTATATTCAATAGTAACAGAGGTATATATAATTGGTCGCACCCATTCCAGATATTCCCTATGGGGGTTAACAGAAGTAGTATAAGAAGATGTGATGGATGAATTGTTTGTGTCAGTTGACATTTCCGAAGGATATTGCAAATGTTCTAATAGATCTATTTATGAGATACCCAGATGGTACACTCTAAAATAGTGCAGCCAGATATAAGTACTACAAATACATGCACTATAAGCCTTGAGGGGATATATACTACCTTAGTGTGGCTTGCGTCCCTAGAAAGCGAGAACGTTGAGCAACTTGAAGAGCCACTGGATGGAGCAAAGGGAAGTTGAAAGCAAGAATGTCTTGTTCGAGTTTTCAGAATAAAGTGGTGAGCATAAATGTTAGCAGGAAATAAGAAAAGAGTTAATGAAGCATTATGAGTAAGATGTGAAATGGATGACAATAGTAGACAAAAAAAATGACAGTATTACAGAGTCTAATGTCAAAGGAAGGAAAATATGAGAGGTGACAGGCCTTAGGACAACAAAAGAGTATAGGCCATACAGTCACGTCCTCATTTTGAGAAATAAGTTCGCGATGCTAACGTGATTCAGAAGAAAATGTTAGACCCAGAGTAATAGAAGTCATCATGGACTGGTGGAAAATGATAAACTAAACATGAATTAGGGACTTAATGATTTGATAATAGTCGGCATCGTGAGAAATTTAGAGATTGCACTCCGACGATAATATATTGGACAACAGAAGAAGATTCATGAGAAATCCAGAGAATGGCATTTCAGGAAGACGTTTCCTAAAGCAAGCAATGTGAGCAAAGTTAAGCTTAAGGGGTTGTGTGTGCCAGTTACACTAAGTATCCCCCTCGTGAGTGAGGAATTTTGTTATCCTTGGTACATAAGGATTGCCGCAAGGCGAGTAAGGATCATTAGTGTTCTGAAATGACGCCAAAGATAAAGAGGTAAAACATCTATAGGTAGATCCTCGTGGATTTAGCTCTTAGTGCCTCCCTAAAGGGGGGGATATGGAATGATGTTGCATTATATCAGAATTAAGTGGTTCTAGTGACTATGGAATGGTAAAGCAAGAATGCAAAAAAAAAAAGATGAAAAAGGAATGAGATGGCATTTATCCAAAATGCTACAGATACGCTACGAATTTAGAATATTGTGCAAGAACAACATCAATGAGAGGAAGTAAAGGTTCCTACCCGAGCTGTTATTGATAAATAAGGAGCCAGTGCGAGACGTAAGTTAAGACAAAGGAAATAACCCAAGAAAGGTTACGCAGAATATTAATATGAGAATGGGCCAACGAGTAGTTAGTAATTGGCCAGGAAGATCCCAGTTATTGCTAAACAAGAGGTTATAGACGAGTCATCAGATCGTGTAAGATAAACATAGTAGAACCCAACATGGAGAATTCAGCTTCACAGTAATGTTATTGTAATACTTGAAATATATTCAGATAGGAGTCATGGTAGTTAAGGGTACCGTAAGTCCGTATGAATGTTACGGGAATAAAAGAGAGTGCCACTGGGGAGACAGTCAAAATATCAGTTCAGAAGCAACCCTACAAGCACAAGGGCATGGAGGTAAGCAACTACGGATAAGTATAGGCAAGGAAGGACATCAGAAGGTCTGTCGAGTATACGATGTAATAAGCTCGCATCTTTACAAGAGTCATAGGGTCTTCCCTAAGTACTACGATGAAAGACTAGCTGAGGAAATAAGGAAGAAGGCTTCAACCTCAGTACAACGACCTAAAGAGGAAATGGTCGTGTGACAATAGTCTCAAAACAACATTGTATGCACTCCCTAAGAAAGTGACACCTACAGTGGCTAATGAACAGGGAGTAAAATCAGAGGTGATATTCAGGATCATATGAGTTGTATAGAATTTCAATATATATGGTCACTAAGATAAGCTAAGTATGGACGCAACAAGGGGGTAAAAAGATCAGGAAAAGTAATAGCTTACGTTGAAAAAAAGCTAAGATGGACTAAAAGAATTATCTGATCAATGATCCAGAGTTAGTACGTTATGGATACACTCAAGATTTTGGAGCATTATCCAGGCAACATATTTGTTGACAATCATACGGCCATAGAAGACTCTGGTATAATTTTAAAGAAAGAATTAAGCCCAAGGCTTAGAAAAAGGATTGAATTGTTAGAATATTGTATCATAAATATCCCTCAGCGCCTATGAAAGGCTAAAGTAATAACTAATACCAGGAGCCGCAGGTCGGAGGATATCTTAAGCCTATGTAGAGGCTTATTTGAAAGAAGAGGAGACTAAAGAGTTACATTGACTAAGCAAAACAGGAGGGACCAAGAGAATTATAAACCTCGGGATCACTCTTAAGTAGCGGAGGTATAAGGAAGATAGTGTCGTAGCCATATTTTATAATAACTCTATGATGAAGCCAACTGAAGAGTACCAGCCTCAAAGAAATAAGTACAAAGCTCCCACCGGATTGTGTATGCACCAGAGGTGTAAGAATTATAATAGAACTTCAAGTTATGGACATGAATTATACATATGTGGAAGGGAGGTCATGAAAGAGATAGAAGATACGATGCGAGATTTTAATGTAAGTAAGGTAAAGGTGAACAACGTACGAGGTACTCAAAGGCAGAATATGTGAATAGTCCATACCTCAGATAGAAGGCTAGAAGTGCTGGGATTCAATATCCAGGAATGATAGCGGCATAGTCAGTGGCATATCTCATAGCCTGTAGTTTCTAGGTATCGAGGAGGCTAACTAAGATAGTAAAGAAGCGTTAGAGACGATGTGATGTCTTGCTTGATGTCCCAGAATGACATAAGGAAATCTATGGTGCAAGCAAGTTGAAGGAAAGTTTAAAAATGGATATGTATAGGTCGCAAGCTAATGGTAGATTGTCAAAGTTTTAAGAAAACATAAGTAAGGATGAGGAAAGGCAAGTGAAAAGTGACAAAAGTGGATGTTTGGGCCTTCCTTTGAATAATGAATTGAAGAAAAAAAAAAAAAGAAGAGAAGATGAAAAGATTTCGTTGGCGGCACGAATTTAGGATACCCCCATAAGGTGAATCACATTGAGACACTATGAAATACGATTATGGGAATCACTTCAGATATTCCTTGGGGTAACGTAAGCCCTAGGGGCAAAGTATTACGTAAGAAGTTTCAAGTTATCAGTGGTATAACAGATCAATATTGAGGTGAATCAACAATGGATGGACAAAAGTCACAAAGTATGAGATGAGATTAGGCCGTCATTCTAAAGATAAGTAGTAATGAGGAAGCATAAATGACTTAAATTTATACATATGCAATAAGTAACGAGAATAAGTTGGGATTTGGTAGCAGACCTCAGCAATGAGAAATTAAAGTAAGAGTTATGGCAGTAAATTCATACGAATGGCTAAATGGACCTATGCGATAAGATATAGCAATATTCGTAAATTCAACAAAGTACCGAGAGAAGAACTTCAGTATACTCATAGATGCCCAAAGGGACATCTTATCACGCTCTACATATGAAGCCTAGAGATTGGGCACCCTTACAAGGTCAAAGTTGTACAGGTTGCATGAGGAAACGTAGCAACAGTTATGAGATTAAAAGAATTCCGACTACAAGTTATGGTGTGAGAAGGAGGCCTAAGGGGGGAACGCCCTGGACTTTTGAAATTATTCACAGAAACATTCGGCTAGATGGCAAGGGAAGTTCTAAAGTATTCGGAAGATATAAGTTATGGAAATAATAAGAGCATAAGTCAACATTCGAGGACGAATGTTCCAAAGGGGGGAATAATGTTACGCCCCCCAGTATTCCGATGATGTTACGCTTTGCAGTATTAAGTTACGATGATATTACACCCTGAAGTATTGTACGTTAAAATTTTGCTTTCAGTTAACTGATATAGACTCGGGTATGAGATCACCTTGACATTAATGTACTTACGCTATTTATAGAAAGTAATAAATAAGTGTTATGAAGAATAAGAGGGTACACGGATTAAAGAAAACGGTTTCGTTGAAAGTGGTAAATTTGGAATAAAAACGGGTCGAGCGATAATACCCGATAACTATGAACTAGTACCTTGCAAGGTACCATATGGCCACGGTAGTATAATATATAATGCATATATAAATTATATTAAGATAAATAGAATTTTAAGTAATTTGTGATAATTTTAAAATTATGCGGATAACTGATTAGTTACCGGTTAACAAGACATTACCCAGTTAGCTAATAAGTGGATAAAAAAAATTAATAAATTAACCACCCTCCCACGTGGCATAAAACCACAATGGCTAAACATGACTCATAAGTCATTAAATCCATGTGGCCACCTAAGGTAAAATGTAACTTTAGTAGGAATCTTATTCCATTTAGGATCAGAACATGGGTCATGAATAATGTACTAACCATTAGCTTAAAAGAAGTGTTGAAGCAGAAGCAAATTTCATTTCAAAAACAAGTTTCATTCAAAATGATTTCGTTCCAACTTTCAACGCATCCTAGGCCAAAATTTGCGTTCATAAGCTTTAAAGAAGCAGGAACAAATTGTGCAGAAGCTTAATCTGATTTTTGGGTTCTAAATTCAATCCAAGAATGTTTACAACGGGATAATTATACGGAGTTGTTCCTACTCCAGGTATGTTAAGTCAATCCCTTCTTTCTTTTGGCATGGTCCAAANCTCCAAGTAGGCTATCAGCTCAGCGGAAGATGTTGGTGCGCTCCATTTGCTTTGGAGTTGTTCGTTTGGTTAGCATGATTTAGACACATATTGTTTGGTAAGGCGGGACTCTGTCCCGACCTTTATGATATTTATGTACTCTTAGAGGCTTGTAGACATACGTCGTGTACATAAAGGATTGTATGGCCTGGCCGGCCTATGTTTTGAGTTTATAAAGGATTGTGTTGGCCTATTAGGCCCGTATGTCATGTGTATGTAATAATGTAATAAGAAAGATACGCTACGTTGGTACTCGGTTGGGTAAGGTACCGGGTGCCCATCACGGCCCATCGGTTTGGGTCGTGACACCTACCATTGATTTAGTGCCTGTCGTTCGGGAGCTTCCGGATGTGTTTCCTTCAAATCTTCCAGGCATGCCTCTAGATCGAGATATAGATTTCTGCATTGACTTGGCTCCAGATACTTAGCCTATTTCTATTCCTCCGTATCGTATGGCTCCTAAGGAGCTAAAGGAACTGAATGAGCACCTTGAGGAGTTGTTGGCCAAGGGATTTATTAGGCTGAGTGTGTCGCCGTGGGGTGCTCCAGTCCTATTTGTGAAGAATAAGGATGGGTCAATGCGGATGTGTATTGACTACCGCCAGTTGAATAAAGTGACCATCAAGAACAAGTATCCTCTGCCGCGCATTGATGATTTGTTTGACCAACTACATGGTGCTCGTGTGTTCTCTAAAATTGATCTGAGGTCAGGTTACCACCAGTTGAAGATTCGGGCTTCTGATGTCCTGAAGACTGCATTTCGAACCAGATATGGCCACTATGAGTTCTTAGTGATGTCCTTTGGCTTGACTAATGCCCCAGCAGTATTTATGGACTTGATGAATAGGGTATTCATGCCGTATATCGACTCCTTCATTATTGTTTTCATTGATGATATATTGATCTACTCATGGAGCCTGGGAGAGCACGAGCAACATTTGAGAGTTGTGCTTCAGACCTTGCGAGAACAGAAGCTATATGCTAAGTTCTCCAAGTATGAGTTCTGGTTAGGGTCTGTGGCATTTCTGGGGCATGTGGTTTCAGGTGAGGGTATCAAGGTTGACCCGCAGAATATTGAGGCAGTTCAGAGTTGGCCACGTCCTACTTCAGCTTCAGAGATCAGGAGTTTGGTTTAGCAGGCTACTACCGTCGGTTCGTGGAGGGGTTTTCTTCTATTGCAGCCCCATTGACTAGATTGACTCAGAAGAATGCTCCATTTCAGTGGTCCGACGATTGTGAGGCGAGCTTTCAGAAGCTCAAGTTAGCATTAACTTCAGCACTAGTGTTATCATTGCCTTCTGAGTTTGGAGTATATACAGTGTATTGCGACGCTTCACGCGTCGGGTTGGGGTGTGTGCTAATGCAGGATGGAAGGGTTATTGCTTATGCTTCGCGCCAGCTGAAGGTTCATGAAAAGAATTACCCTGTGCACGATTTGGAGTTGGCAGCGATTGTTCATGCTCTGAAGATATGGCGGCATTATCTATATGGTGTATCTTGTGAGGTCTATACTGACCACCGCAGCCTGCAGTACCTGCTTAAGCAGAGGGACCTTAATTTGAGGCAGCGAAGGTGGCTTGAGTTATTAAAGGACTACGATCTCACTATTCTGTATCATCCGGGCAAGGCAAATGTAGTGGCGGATGCTTTGAGAAGGCGGGCAGCTAGTATGGGTAGTATGGCCTACATTGCAGCCGAGGAGAGACCTTTAGCCTTGTACATTCAGTCCTTGGCCAATCGCCTAGTGAGATTTGATCTTTCTGAGCCTCGTCGAGTTCTAGCTTATGTGATTGCTCAGTATTCATTATTGGGAGAGATTAAGGCTCGATAGTTTGATGATCCACGTCTAGAAGAGCTACGGGATACGGTGGTCCAGGGCAGGGCCAAGGAGATTACTTTAGGCGAGGATGGTGTTCCGCGACTCCAGGGCCGATTGTGTGTTCCAGATATTGATGGACTGAGGGAGAGGATTCTAGCAGAGGCGCACAGTTCTCGGTATTCTATCCACCCAGGAGCTACGAAGATGTACCGTGATTTGAAGCAGCACTACTAGTGGAGGCGGATGAAGAAGGACACTGTTTAGTATGTGGCCAGGTGTCTTAATTGTCAGCAAGTTAAGTACGAGCATCAGCGGCGAGGAGGCTTACTTTAGCAGATGCCCATTCCTTAGTGGAAATGGGAGCGAATCACTATGGACTTCGTGGTTGGGTTGCCTCGGACTTTGCGGAAGGTTGATGCGGTTTGGGTCATTGTGGATAGATTGACCAAATCGGCACATTTCATTCCTGTGGCTACTACTTATACTACAAAGAGGCTAGCTTAGATTTACCTTCGGGAGATAGTCCGGTTGCATGGTGTGCCGGTGTCTATTATTTCAGATCGGGGTCCTCAGTTCACTTCGCATTTCTGGAGAGCTTTGCACAGCGAGATGGGTACTCAGATAGACCTCAGTTCAGCATTTCACCCTTAGACTGATGGCCAGTCATAGCGTACGGTTCAGATTCTGGAAGATATGCTCAGGGCCCGTGTGATTGATTTCGGGGGTCAGTGGGATCAGTTCTTGCCCTTAGCAGAGTTTGCATACAATAATAGTTATCAGTCCAACATCGAGATGGCTCCATTTGAGGCTTTATACGGTTGGCGATGTCGTTCTCCGATTGGGTGATTTGAGCCTGGCGAGGCCAAGCTATATGGTACAGATCTGGTGAGAGATGCCTTGGAAAAGGTGAAGATTATTCAGGAAAGGCTCTGTACAGCCCAGTCTAGGCAGAAAAGCTACGCAGATCAGCGGGGACGTGATGTAGCATTCATGGAGGGAGATAAGGTTATGTTGAAGGTTTCGCCGATGAAGGGCATTATGAGATTTGGGAAGAAAGGCAAGCCCCAGGTTTAGAGGTCCTTTCGAGGTGCTGAAGCGGGTTGGAGAGGTTGCTTATGAGATTTATTTGCCTCCAGCCTTATTAGGAGTTCACCCGGTATTTCACGTATCTATGCTTCAAAGGTATCACGCCGACTTCTCGCACGTGGTTGATTACAACACTATTCAGTTAGATGGGAAATTGGGCTACGAGGAGGAGCCAGTTGCCATTATTGATAGGCAGGACCGCCAGCTGAGGTCTAAGACAGTTTATGCGGTTAAGGTCCAGTGGAGGGGCCAACCAGTTAAGGAGGCAACTTGGGAGTTCGAGCAAGACATGCGGAGCAGATATCCATAGCTATTTAGCACTCCAGGTACGATCCTAGTCCCGTTCGAGGACGAACGTTTGTTTAAGAGGGGGAGAATGTAATGACCCAGCCGGTCATTTTGCGTATTAGGGTCCCGTTTCCTTAAATGAAACCTTCCATAGCGGCTATTCGTGCTTTATGACTCGCGGGAGCGGGTGGTTCGGGATTTGGGAATGAATTGGATGGTTTAGGAACACATGGTTCCTTAAGGTTGGCCTATTTGGCCAAGTTTGACTTCGGTCAACATTTTGAGCAAACGACCTCGGAATTGAGTTCTGACAGCTCCAGTATCTCCGTATGATGATTTCGGACTTAGGCGTATGTTCGGCTTGGGTTTCTGATGACCCAGGGGCATTTCGGCGCCCGAAATGGAAATCAGGATTTCCTTAAGTTTAGAAATTGGTCTGGAATGGGACTTCATGCTATCAGGGTCCGAATGGAATTCCGGGACTGGCAATACTTCCGTATAGTCATTTATGACTTGTCTGCAAAATTTGGGGTCATTCGGAGTAGTATAGACCCGTTCGGCGCAATGTAAGGAATTCTAGAATTTCAAAGTTCTTAAGTTTGATTAACTTGGTTTTGGGGTTGAATTTTGAGTTCCGTTGTTGTTTTTCATGTTTCGGAAGTTCGAGCAAGTCTGTATCATGAATACAGACTTGCCGGTGCTTTTGGATGGGGTCCGGGGGGGGGAGGGCTCGGGGGTATTTTAGACCCCCTAGAGCTAAGTTAGAAAAACCAGAAATATTTCTGTCTGGTTTCCTTCTCTGCGATCGCAGAAGTCACCTACCTACCCCCTACTGCCTGTTCCTCTCTGCGGTCGCAGACCTCACTCCTGCGATCGCACAATCCTACCTCCCTACCCTCTGCGATTGCAAGCCCCATTTATGCGATCGCATAGTGCTTCCTGGGGGCCAGGGTCATTTGTTCTCCGCGATCGCATGCCTAATGCCGCGATCGCAGTGAAGGTTTTCCTGGGCAGTATTTAAATGCTCAATTACGGGTTGTCTTCCTCATTAGTCATCTTTTACCTCCATTATAGAGCACCCAAGGTTGAAGAACACCTCCCACAACCACCCACTGAAGAGGTAAGCAATTCTCTCCTAGTTCTCACAATTATGCATGGAATTTAACAGGTTAATTCCTAAAAGAAACAAAATCATGAAATTTGATAGGAATTTCTAGGGCTTTGATAATTAGCGAATTATCCCTTTTTAGCCATGAATTCCTAAATAAATTAGGTAATTACGATCCTTAGGCTTCGGGTAATTCATTCCTTCGAGAATTTTCAAAATCCGAACGCGTGGGTTCGGGGTCGAAAATTCAAAAACCTTCAAGAATACTATATTTTGGGATTTCTTGTTAATTCTTATTCCTGGAGCATGAATTGACTCAATTATTCAATGTTTGGCTAGATGCGAGCCGTCAAGAGTAGTTTCGGAATTTCGGGCGCATCTTTTGATCCGGTCCTTGGTCCGAGGAGTGCTTTTATCGAGGTGAGTCTCATTTCTAACCTCGTAAGAGGGAAATTGTCCCTCTAGGCAACCTTGTTTGCTATGTGATCTTGTTTGGGGGCTACGTACGCACCGAGTGACGAGAGTCCGTACGTAGTGGCTATTACTGCTTCGTCCGGGTAGTTAGGACACAACATGTTCATTGTTTTCCCCTGTTGTAGCATAGATATGACTTGTATACTTGTGTGATTGGTATTGTTGTCTTTGAACGTTGTGATACTTGGCTTGATTTAAGTGTGATAAGAGAATCACGGGATGGGATCGGGCCGTACGCCACGGCAGAGTGATGATTGATTATATTATGGGATCGGGCCGTACGCCACGACAGAGTGATGATTGATTATATTATGGGGTCGGGCCGTACGCCACGATAGAGTGATGATTGATTATATTATGGGATCGGGCTGTACGCCACGACAGAGTGATGATTGATTATATTATAGGATCGGGCCGTACGCCACGGCAGAGTGATGATTGATTATATTATGTGATCGGGCCGTACGCCACGGCGAGATTGAGACTACCAGGGTGGGATCGGGCCGTACACCACGACAAGAATGAGACTACGAGGGTGGGATCGGGCCGTACGCCACGGCGAGATTGAGACTACCAGGGTGGGATCGGGCCGTACGCCACGGCGAGATTGAGACTACCAGGGTGGGATCAGGCCATACGCCATAGCGAGATTGAGACTACCAGGGTGGGATTCGGCCGTACGCCACTGCGAGATTGAGACTACCAGGGTGGGATCGGGCCGTACGCTACGGCGAGATTGAGACTACCAGGGTGGGATCGGGTCGTACGCCATGACGATATTGAGACTACCAGGGTGGGATCGGGCCATATGTCATGACGAGATTGAGTACCATATGGGAGCGGGCCGTACGCCACGGCGGATACCAAACTTGTTTGATTTGAGATTGTTATTTGATGCCGGATATTGATATACTTGATTATTTGTTTTACTTGCCTACAGTTTTCTTTACATCCTGCTTACTTTATGATTGTTGGACCTTAGTGAGTATCGAGTTGACCTCTCGTCACTACTTCTTCGAGATTAGGCGGGATACTCACTGGGTACATATTTATATATATGTACTCATGCTGTAATTTCTTTCCTTTTCTGTACTTTACTGTACAGTTCCGGAGGCTGGTCCATCTGATTTTCAGGTTGGTGCCAGATTTTTATAGCGTGGTCATACTTCACGGTGAGCTGCTTTCCTGGCGACTTCCTAACAGCACCCTAGAGTTTCTTTTGTTATACTCTCTGTCTAGTTCATTCAGATTGAGACCCTGTATATGTTGTAGTCATTGTATATTCAGTAGTTGCCCGTGACACTCGTGACACTAGTTCCTGGCACACACGCGGTATATATTTTTGGGGTTTTGGGATGTATATCTATGTTTATGTTTTATTTCGGCCTTGTATCTACTATGACTTTACCTTCACTCAAGGCTAGTATCATGTTAGTTGTTATAAACTGGTAACCATTGACTTGTCTGATCGAATGGGAAGGGTATCACTTAGTGAAAGTTATATCGGCTTGCCTAACCCTGCTGTTGGGCGCCATCGCAACCTGAATTAGGATCTGGGTCGTGACACCCGGCCAAATGGTTTCGTGAATTCAAACAACAAATAACAGACAAGGCTCACGTAAGAGGGGATTTCAAACAAGTATTGGAATTACTAAAAATTCAAAGAACAGAGTAAAATCATTTGAAAGAAAGTGTCCTAGGTTTTAAAGTAATATGGATCACATCAGTGCAATACCCGATAGAGAAAGCTACACGTGGTATTAGCGCACCGGTCATCATATCCATATTCTACCCTTCCCGCCCCGCGAAGGTATTTAAAGCGCGTGTGTTGGTCACGAAGCTTATTGCGTGCCATTACCCGTCCCATCCTATCAGTCTTGGAGGGTATTTAGGACTACTATTCCTACAAGGCAAGTACTAGACTGAACCCCTAAGGTTTTGAAAGGATAAAACTCTAGGCGGCATATAAAAGAAACAGTTAGGACATACACATATGGGGATGCACATAAACAAATACATGGCTCATATACCCCTCCACAAATTAGACACATAAATAGCACGCCTCAAACACAAAGAAGTCTCAGATTTCAGGACCTAAGGCAGGATTTCTAGGTGTGAATACAGTAACAGGACAACGAGATCAATGAGTTGCAGAAGAGGTGTATAACCAGTTTTAGGCCATTATATCTAGCAAGTAGTGTACAGAAATAGCTTCTAGTTTTAATAAATATTGGTGCCTAAGGTTTGCCTAGGTGTCTGAAATATTCTAATTGCTGTTTTAGGAAATAGACAAAATGCACCTCTTTTAGACTTAGTGCCAGTGAACAGGTGATTATGTGATCAAGTATGGATGCAAGTCCTATAGGCATGATACTTAAATGCAGGTAGGATGTCGAGTATGCAACCAGATTTGGTTTTAAATGCAGCAAACGTTTTCAACCATTGAAATCTATTTTTAACGAGGTTACTTATTACACAGATGGTACATGGATATGGTTTCACTAAATTATTGAACCTAGCACATGATTTCTAGGCGTTCTTTGCAGTACAGTTAACACAGGAGTCTGAATATATGCTGCAAGCAAATTCCTAAAGTCACATGATATCTAATGCAAGTTCTGATAAGTACTTGTTATTGTGAACCTAAACATGATTTCTAGATGTGAGGCATGAATATGCAAAAGTAATATTACTATTAACGACCATTTCATCTAGTTATTTAACTATGAACATGATCTCTAAGTGGGAAGCAATTATAACAGCCTTTTACGGGTATTTTAGCATGATCTTCTAAGTGAGTATGCATGTGATGAGATGAAAACATAAATATTCCTAAGACATGATTTCTAATGCATGGTAAATATGTCCTAAACAGGATTTCTATTGCACACATAGGTAAAGTAAGTCCTAGGCATGGTTTCTACCCGGATTTATACTAAACATGCATAATACCACCCTTTCACTATCCAGCCCCAGAGTTGCTTTTACACTTGATTATTACAGACCATTATTGCCCAAATTACACAAATGAATATAAAAATTAAGAAGTTACACTATAGGGGGCCTAACAGTAGGTCCAAGTACCAGATTCAACATGCCATATGCCAAGACCTCTTGTAACTCAGGTGTGTCAGAGTTCCTAAGGATCTCAGGGGATCCCAGGCAATGCTCACACCCAAGTTCCCTATCCAGGAATGAGTAAGTGCAGTGTGGAATACCAGCCTTGTGTGTTAGAGTTCAATGGGTACTCAAAGGTCCCCAAGGCAGTGCTCACATGAAGGGGCTGAACCTAAAGTCTAAGAGTAGTGATAGGTGCTTGCAGTGTAAAAGAGTTGAGTTTGAAAAAGAGTAGTTTTGAAACAACAATATTTGAGAATAGCTTCAGAGAACCATGAAGAGTTTTGTAAAACTGTTTGCAAAAGGGAGAAGCAATACAACTACAAACCAGCAGATAGAGAGTTCAAGAAAACAAACACAAACAAGGATAGGGAGTTGGGTACAATTAATCCACATGTTAGCAGTAGAATAGCATCACAGGTTCAAATAATTATTACATAGTTGTCACAAAGCATCACAGATTAGCAGATCATGTAGAGTAAGAATTATATAGCATTTAGGAAGGACACAGGTTTGTGACATGATAAGCTAAGTAAAGAATGAGAACAGACAAGGAATTAGTAACCATGCCGTGACAAAAAGAAAAGATAACCACAAAGATAAACATACATGCTGACTCCATAGGAGTCAAACAAGGTTATAGTAGAGCATGCTAGGTAGAGTAAGAGACATATTACACAAAAGGGAGGGGAAATCATAGAAGCATGATAATTACATGGTAGTCAGTAAAACCATAGGATAAAGCACAAAAGGAACAATAAGTAAACTAACATGAATTGAAACATATTGTGTGGAGACACTGTAAAATTAACTTAGAAACATACCAGTCGAGGGTAAGAATAGGATAGTAGTGTGCAGAGAAGTAGGGCAATTAGGACAATGGTGTGCAAAGCAAGAGAGAATGTGTATGAAAGCAATAGAGAATTCATAACAATATCAATGTGCTCTGTGTGTGATATCGGTGTGCTCAATTATCAGTGTGTGTGTGTGTCTTTGCAAAGAGAGAAGGCAGAGTATATATAGTTGAAAAAGAGTGGTAACATAAGGTAGGGAATAATAATTTAACATAATTATAGGAGTAATATTCAGTCATAATCAATCAAAGACTTGGACTCCCTTTAGTTAGGGAGTCAAGTTCAAACGGTGCAAATCATGGCTAAATAAGGGAAATGAATCAATTTATAAGACTGGTTTTATTAAATAGGGGCAGTAAAATCATGTAACACCTAATAGAGGTAAATTACATAACACATAATTAAGGAAAGTAAACTGGCAGCATATTCATAGGGCAAAGCATGATTTTTAATTCTAAAAATTAGCCGAGGAAATCTCGGATATAATAGAAATCACAGGGAATCAAGTATAATTAAGGAAAGTATCACATAAGCAAGGAAAAAATTTCAAAATTAGTACAGGATTGCAAGGAAAATACACAAAGTCATCTATTTAGGGAAGACATCACAGGTCTAAGGAATTTACACAAAAAATTAGTATAAATCATTACGTGAATAATCAGTAAGGCAAATAGTCAAACTTATTAGACGTTTAAACAATAGTCATTGAACAAAACAGAGAAACCCTAAGAAACATTTATAGAACATCAAAAAATTAAAAATCATAGCAACAAGTTAAAACAAGAATCACAAAGAACACACAGATAGCTTCGTAAGAAACGAATATACATAGTCACGTAATAAAGGACATCCTAGAAAATTAGGATTTTTTAGCATAACAGTTCAGACAACAAGAAGAGCATGAGATACTCGTTTGAACATAGTAGACATGGCTAAAAAATCAAAAGATGAATTGTTTTGAAAACAGGGTCAAGAAACCCTAATTTTTTGAAGTTGTTTAAAAAAAAGGAATTTTCCAGAAAAAACATAGAAAATTTTCATAACATTTATATAAGACAGATCTTAAAAGAAGAACAAAAATATAGAGGGTTAGGGTTTCGTGGAACCCAGAGGAGAGGGAAAACCTCATAGATGGCACCGGCTTAGGCCGGAATAGCTATGAATCTTACTCAGACCGCCGGGGAGGCCGGAAAAGTGGCAAGGGACCATGGGAAGGCAAAAGAACCGCTCCGATCTCGCCTGAGGACCTCAGGGTATCACTGAGCCGGTGAGAAGCAAGTGGATGACCAGGGGGTGATGGAGAACCAGGTTTCCGGTGAGAATCCACCGGAGAGGATGAACAGAAACTATCGGAGAAGATAAAGTCAAGGAGACTTCTAGAGAGTCATAGAGAGAGGTAGAGAGATAGAGAGAGGAACCGTCTCGAAGGAAAATGATACGGGAAGGGGGGGGGGGGGGGGGGGGGGTAGGTTAGAGTTAAATTAGGTAAGTGAATTTTGGGTCGTTGATCTATTTTGATCAACGACTCTGATAAATTGAGGGGTTGGGCCGGGCATAATTTAGGATTTGGGCTGGGTAGTTGGGTTGGGGTTAAATGTTGGCTAGGTTTTAAATAGAAAATAGGCTAAATGTTAAATACCTAATTAAATAGGATAATTAATTAATTAAAATAACTAATAATTGTAAAAAAAAATGAAATTAAAAACCAAATAAATGAAATTAAGATAATTAACTATTATAAAAAATATAAAAATGATTAGTTATTTATTTAAAAAATGGTATAAATGCATATTTGTGCTATTATTGCAAACATTGCTGAAATTAACTAAATAATGTCAATATTGGATAATTTGTGAAATAATTAAATCCTAAGGGAATAAAATAGGATATAAATAGCATAGCGAGTAAAAAAAATGATTTGAAATTATTTATAACATCATTTATGCACAATTATGAATAATTATGGAACATACAATATTAAATAAACAAGAAAATAATTTGATAAAAATACGAAAAAATTATGGAAAAATATCAATTACTGTAGAGAGTGATTTTGAAGGTATATATGCAAATTTGAAAATAGTTATGGAAAAAATTGGGTATCAACAGTGATTGGGTAGGAAAATTGTTGTCCGTTGCTCCTTTAGAAGAAAGATCTTGGAAGTACTTCGCTGGGAAGTATGGTTGACATATAAAGACCCACGGTAAGCGAAGCTTTTGTTCCTGCTTCTTTCCTTACTCGAGCCTCTTCTTTCTTTGTCGTTTAACTTTTTCCCTTTTGATAGGGTTCTCTGCTCGTGGAGTGTCTGCTACGTCTATTCCGAAGATGTCTCTGGCCCAGGCCCAAGAGATTATTGTTGGTTCGTCTTCCTCGAAGAGGAAAGTCGGTGAGTCTCGATCTGTAGAAGAAGAAGAAGAAGAAGAGGAGGGTGCTTTGGTGCACAGATCACAGAGGAGGCGGGTGATTTTGGACGATGAGTCTACACCCATGACTTTTCCTTCCGTGCCTGAAGTCAGACCCTCTACCTCTGAAGATGCTTCACCTTCTCCCGTTCATGAATCTGTAGATCACTTGTTCCATGAAGGCTTTGGTCTTGCCTCCGATGAAGTCCCTTTGGCTGTCTTTCCCGCTCCTTTAAGAGAAACTGTTTCATCTGCTCCTAGTGTTTCCTCTGCTCCTTTGGCTATTACTGCTTCTGTTCTTGCTTGGCCCGTGGCTTCCTCAACTCTTCAATCCTCTGTGCCTGCCGCTTTGCCCGTGGTTTTTCCAGCTCCTCAATCCTCCGTGCCTGTTGCTGCTTCACCTCTGCCTGGTTCCGTGCCTTCCGTTAGGGAAGTAGGGTCTTCCAGTAGGAGGATGCGGCAAGTAATAATAGAAGTTCCGGCTGAGCGGAGTCTTTTCAAGAAAACGGGTGAGCCCGAAGTTTGGCTTAAGACTTTGATAGGTCCCACGGAGAAGTCCAAGTTAGCTAGGCATAGTGCTCTTACATGGGCCAATGAAGTTGTGCATACCTCTTTGAAGGTATGGTGCATTTTATCCCATTTCATTTTCGTACATGAAATTTATCATATCTAATTGGTTTATTTCTTGTAGATTAATCTTATAGGCATGGAGCTCATGAAGAGGATATCAAACACGGATCAGGAGACGAAAGAGTTGCGGGCTGATGCTTATAATTGGAAGGCACAATACAACAACTTAAGGATTGACATGGATGCCTTAGAAGAGGAAAGGAGTACCTTGAAGCGGCAGATGAGACTCATGACAGCAGAACTGTCAGTAGAGAAGGCTTCTTCCAATCAGGATGATAAGGACAAGAGCATTATGGAATCCTCATTTGCTGAGCAGCTATCCCGTGCCTAAGAGGAGATTAGGGACTTGAAAAACTTGCTGGGGCAGAAGGAGGAATATTCAGGCGAGCTCGTGCAATCACTCACCCGTACTTAGGAGGATCTTCATAATGCTTTAGACAGAGTTCAAACTCTGGAGGAGTCGATTGTACCATTGAGGGCTGCCCATGAAGCTGCTGAAGCGGAGAAGGATGGGCTGAGAGCTGAGCTCAAGTATGGGCAAGGGATTATGAAGATCTTGAAGAGGCGGTTGTTGTTGATGTGAGTTGGGCGTATATGAATTCTCGCCTTGACACATTGACGGAAATGAGTCAAGAGGGTTTTGACCTTAGTGCTGAAATAGCTAAAACTAAGGAAGCCATGGAGAAGGCTCAACAAGGTCACAACCTCTCATCACCTAATGGTAAGACTCCTGCTGCTCGTGCCTCTTCATCCCTAGTTGCTCCCATTCCTCCTGCCGATGAAGAAGTCAATCCTCCTCCTCAAGAAGATTAAAGTGTTGATTCACACCCCCCCTTTTTTTATTTGATTGGTGGTTACCCCCAGCTCCATCGGGGGTATATTTGGATCTCTCAAAGTCCCCAACTGACAACTTAGGGGCACTTTAATGTATAAACTATATGCGGCTAAGTACTAGTTTGTACTTAGTTCTTACTTAGCCGCTCTTTTTTGAATTTATGCAAGTTATGAATTTTTGCTTCGAGTTTCTGTTTCACTCTTAAGTCTTTTGCATGTTTAATTTTCGAGTTTTTTGTTTTATCTCTGGGTTTTTGCATGAGGATGCTTGAAATCACTTGTACCTTTTCATAGTAGGCATGGTGTTTGTGAGCCTTTTTGTAGTAGACTTTGTTTATGAAAGAGGGCCCTTTATGATTGACACTTAATGAAGAAGACGTCTCAACTTCATGATGGTGTAATAATGCAATAGAGTGATAGGAATTTTACACATGTTTAACAATGTTTCCGAGGGAAGTTTTCTGTTTGAACTTCCACGACATTTTACATGTGTTTGATTATCGTCTAAAACTCATGTTGCAACTGTTTTTGTTTAGCAGATTTGATATATACTTGTATTTCGTAACTGTTTTTCATAGGTAACATTTTTTCGATATTAATACAAGGGAACAACTATTTTTCACTAGTAACAATTTTTATAAAGATTGGGGTTTCTACCCGTAACAATTTTTATTGATAACAGTTTATAGTAAGTACGAGGAAGATGCTTTTTCATTCGTAACTGTTTTATTTGACAACATTTTTCTGAACAAATACATGGATTTTGATCTTTCATTCGTAACTGTTTTATTTGATAACAGTTTTTGAGTGAGTACAATGATGATGATCTTTTACCCCTAACTGTTTTTTTTACAATAGTTTTGTATAAGTACAAAGATGTGCATTTCTTCCTCGTGACTAATATTTTGCCGTTCAACCTGAACATGTTCGAAGGTCTTTTGCATTTTTTCATTAGGCTTTGCATTTGAGTGGATGGCTCTTTTGATGTCTTTCGATTCTGCTCATATCACTTGTCTTGTTGGGTAGATGGGTCTTCAGGCTCGAGCTTTGACTTCCTGATAATCTTCTTTGCTTCGTCTTAGCCTTCCATACTGTATAGTCCCCCAAGTGTTTGAGCTTTGAAGAATGAAATCTCGAGCACTTGATTATTCCTTCCTTGTGGTCCTTTTCCTAAATAGGAAAAACATTCCTGACTCGAAGGTATATAGTTTTTAGAAGATGACTGCTTAACCCTTTTAAAATATCCATCAGAAAGTGTAACCCTAGACCAAGAATTTTGCTATTTCCTCGCGTCTTTGCAGGTCTAATATCATCATCTGATGATGGGTTGGCTTTATGCCTATCATCTAATAAAGTTAGTAAAATTTTAAACGTTCAAAATAAAATCGAACGCGTGATACCTGACCGGGAGTACATCTTCAAGTGGATGGCATTCCATATTGTCGGTAGGATTCTGCCGTCCACAGCTTCCAGCTCGTAGGCTTCCTTCCCAGCTATGCCTCGGACTTTGTAGGGTCCTTCCCAATTTGGATTTAGCTTTCCTACGCCTGCTTCTTTCGTTGACTGAAAGACCTTTTTGAGGACGAAGTCCCCAATCTTGAAGTATTTGAGATGGGCTTTGCGATTATAGTAGCACTCAATTATTTGTTTTTGGGCTGCCATCCGTATTAATGTTGCTTCCCTTCGTGGTTCGAGCAGGTCCAGATTAGTCCTCAATTCATCGTCGTTTGCTTCTTCTGTAGCTATCATGAACCTTATGCTTGGCTCGCCAATTTCCATAGGTCTTAAGGTTTCTGAGCCATATACAAGTGCGAATGTATTTTCTCCCGTGGCTATTTTTGAAGTTGTTCTGTATGCCCATAGCACCGATGGTAACTCATCAAGCCAATTTCCCTTGGCTTTATCTAGCCGCTTCTTCTGGTTGCTGATGGTGATTCTATTTGTCAATTATGCTTGACCGTTATCCACGGGGTGATATGACGTTGGAGTGATCCATTTAATTTGCCAGCTTTCGAAGAATTCTGTGATTTGTGAGCCTATGAACTGTGGGCCATTATCACACACGATCTCCCTTGGTATACCAAAGCGGCATATTATGTTTCTCCATAAGAAGCTTTTTACTTCCTTTTCTCGCACCTGTTTGAATGCTTCTGCCTCTACCCATTTTGTAAAATAGTCGGTTAATATAAGTAGAAACGGTACCTGTCTCTTAGCCGGGGGAAGAGGTCCTACTATGTCCATACCCCATTTCATGAAGGGCCATGGTGATATAACTGGATGTAATAGTTCTGCTGGTCGATGCATGTTATTGGCAAACCTTTGGCACCTGTCGCATTTAGATATGAAGTTCTCGGCTTCTTCTTCCATCTTGGGCCAGTAGTACCCAGCTCTGATTAAGGTTTTTACCAAGGACCTTGCTCTTGTATGATTTCCACAGTGTCCTTCATGGACTTCTTTAATCACGAACTCCGTTTGATTAGGTCTGAGGCATTTATCTAGGGGTCCTCCGAACATCTTGTGATACAACGAGTTGCGAATAAGGCAGTACGGTGCAGCTTTGCGCTGAAGTGCTTGAGCTGTTTTCCTGTCTTCAGGTACGGTGCCATTCTGCAAAAAATTAAGAATTTCGTTTCTCCAATCCCAGGTCAAGTTGTTGAAAGTTACCTCATTCCTGTCCTGGTCGATCGTTGAATGGAATAGATGAACGACAATCGCGTTGTCTTTGTTAGTTACTTCCGTGACTGCTGCGAGGTTAGCTAATGCATGTGCCTCTGCATTTTCCTCTCTAGGTATTTGTATTACCTTCCATGTTTTTAATTGTCTCACGAGCTCTCGTGCCTTTTCCAGATATTGCTGTATTCGAGTTTCTCGAGCGATGTAAGTCCCCTGCATCTGATTTACTACCAGTTGGGAGTCGTTGTTGATCACGATTTGCTCGATAGAGAGTTCCCGCGCTAGTTCTAGTCCTGCAATGACAGCTTCGTACTCTGCTTCATTGTTAGTTATAGGATAACACTTGATAGCCTGCCGTGTCTTTTCACCAGTGGGTGATATAAAGACTATGCCTAGGCCGGCACCTTTTACATTTGAAGAGCCATCGGTGAATAGGGTCCATAGGCCCGGATTAGCACCATTAAAGAGTTGTAGATCTTTTTCCACTTCAGGAATAATGATATTACTAAAGTCAGCAACAAAATACGCTAGTATTTGAGACTTAATTGCAGTCCTAGGCTGATAGATTATTTCATGCTCACTTAATTCTATGGCCCACTTGGCTAATCTTCCTGACAGTTCTTGTTTATGCAAAATATTTCTTAAAGGATATGAAGTCACAACAATGATTGGGTGACATTGAAAATATGGTCGTAATTTTCTAGATGCCATTATTAAAGCTAAGGCTAGCTTTTCCAGATGTGGATATCTAGTTTCAACATCTAGCAAAGTTTTACTTACATAATAAATAGGAGATTGTTTACCTTTATCTTCTCTTACTAGTACTGCGCTTACAACGATTTCTGAGATAGCTAGATAGATGTACAATCTATCCCTTTCTTTTGGCTTTGATAGCAGCGGGGGATTAGATAGATAACCCTTCAAATTCTTGAGTGCTTGCCGACATTCTTCAGTCCATTCAAATTGATTCTGCTTTTTGAGGACTCTTCGTCGATCACTTGGTTCTTGAATGGTCCTTGCTTTCTTTTCTTCTTTTCGCGTGGGGCTCAGCCTTGTGCCTATATACACCTTCTGCTCAGGTTTTTGTTCAAACAATGGAACAACTTCGAGCTCTTCCGTAGTTGTTTTGATATGTTCGTCCTCCTCCGGTTCATAAATGACATCTGGTATGGAATCTACATCTGTGTGGTCCAACGCAACTTCTGGACTTACCTTCTCATGGGTATCTTTTTCCGTACCTGTTAGAGTATTCACTTCTTTCGTAGCTGTTTGTCCGGTGACATCTGTTTGGAAGATTTCTCTATCTTTCGATTCCTCCGTTTCTTTCTTGCTATAAAGCGCTACAGAATTTATATTTCTGGAGGTTTGTTGATCACCTCTAATTTGTCTGATTCCCCACTCTGAGAGGAATTTAATGACCTGGTATAAGGTGGATGGTACTTCTTTCATGTCGTGGATCCATGGTCTTCCCATAATCACGTTATAAGCAATGTTAGTATCAATGACTTGAAATTTGGTGTTCTTAGTTACTCCCTCGGCGTAAGTGCTGAGTTCGATCTCTCCTTTTGTTATTACCGTAGAGTTATTAAACCCTAATATTGCTCGTGCCTTTGGGATCACCTTATTTCCCATGAGCATTTCTTCCACGACTCTTAACAAGATGATATTGACTGAGCTACCTGGATCAATCAACACTCTTTTAACGTTAGTGTCATGAATGAGTAGAGATATTACCAGAGCATCATTATGGGGAAGCATTAGCCCGCCAAAATCTGCATCATCAAAGGTTATATCATCTTAATCTGGATTTTCTCGAGCTCGTTTTCCGTGGGTGATCGTGACCTTCGAGGCTAATTTGCAAACTATTCCATTTACTTCCTCTCCTCCATGTATCACGTTGACAGTCCTTTTTGGAGAAGGAGGCTTCGAGGGCTCCTGCCTGTTCTTCATATATGCCTGTTTACCTTTATTACTAAACAATTCTGTTAAATAACCTTGTTTCAATAAATGTTATATTTCATCTTGTAAAAATCTGCAATCTGCAGTCCTGTGTCCATGATCATTGTGGAACTCACACCAGAAATCTGGATTCTTTTATTTGGGTTTGACCGCATTTCTTTAGGCCATTTAACCTTATCTCCCATATTTCTTAGAATTGAAACAAGTTCAGGAGTACTTACATTGAAGATGTGATCCCCAACTCGTGCATTACCTCTAGGTCGTTCATCCCGATCCTTTCTGGATCTGGATGAGGATGAGCCTCTAACCCTGCCTGGTGGTCTATAATCCGACCTAGTGTTTTTAAACCTGGGGCGATTTTCACGTCCCGATGGTCCTAAGTAAGGATCGTACCTGTTTTTACCTGATCTCTTGTCTGATTCGTGTCGCTTGGAGCTGGAGTGATCTTCATCTTTCATACGAGCGATGATATCTTCTTCTATTCGAAGTTTAGTGATGTACCTGTTATATACATCATTCCACGTTGTAGCGGGGAATTCTCTCAAATTTTCCTTGAGTCTCCTTGTGGCTTCTAAACTTTTGCCATTTAGGTTACTTCCGAATGCCATGGCTTCCCAATTATCAGGTACCCTGGGTAATTGCATTCTTTCTCGCTGGAACCTGTCTACAAACTCACGGAGCAGTTCCGTGTCTCCTTGCTTTATTCTAAATATGTCCTCCATCCTTTTCTCGACTTTTTGTGCACCAGAGTGTGCTTTTATGAAAGAATCTGCAAGCTCAGCAAAAGAATCAATAGAATTTTCAGGGAGAAGAGAATACCAGGTTAAAGCTCCTTTGGTAAGCGTTTCTCCGAACTTTTTCACAAGGACTGATTCAATCTCTTGTTTTGTTAAGTCATTGCCCTTTACTCCGGTGGTAAAAGCAGTCACATAGTCGCGTGGGTCAGTTGTTCTATCGTACTTAGGAACGTCAGGCATTTTGAACTTCTTGGGTATAGGCTAGGGTGCCGCGCGTGGCTTCCAAGGTTGTTGAGAATATCTATCAACATCAATACCCTTGACAATAGGTGGTACTCCAGGAATTTGCTCGATTCGATCGTTTTGTTCCTTTACCTGTTTCTGCAAGGTTAGTAGTAAATTTTGTAACTCAGGGTTATTAGTCATACCTGGTCTCGTTTCGAGAGACTCGCTAGGGGTGTCATCCCTTGCTAAATTTACCAACTCGAAATGAGGAGTCTCCACAGTGATATTATTATTAGGAGGTGGTGTCAATGATGCAGGTGATGCCGCTGGTAATCCCCTTGCAAACTCTCGCAAAGCTTGACTCACATACTCCGTAATCATCTGCTTTATGCGATCTTGTTCTACTGTTTGATCATTGTTGTTGTTATCGTTATTGTTGTTAGATCTCTCTTGGGATTGTTCCCTTGAACCTCTTGGGGATGGAGGAGGTGATGGAACCCCATCCCTCTGTTGGTTGTTGTCATTGGAGTTCGACATAGTTTAGAGGATATCGATTGAAAAGTAAACAAAGATTATCAGATTTCTGGTAACGGAACCAATTTGTTTAACCAAAGAAATAGATCCTTTGACCGAAGCTTATTTTTAGGATGAACTCGGGTTACTGATAATCTAAGAAATAATATTGAATAAAAGAAAATCAGAGAATGACAATAATATGATGCTGAGAAAATAATGTGTATTATATTCGTAATCAGATGCCCCTTTACAAGCTATATTCTCGTCCCTTATATAGGGGATTTCTTGATATAACGTACATCTCTTGCAATGATCGCCCATTAATGACTAATTATGACATTAATGGGGCGTTACAAAGGATAACGGTAATTGCTGTATGGTTACATAACGTATGAGTAATCAATTGTGAGTCCTTGAATCTACCCGTAGCTCTGTCCGGATTCACTATGACCGTGTCTCTTCCCCGTCTTACTCGGGTTGAGTTTCCCGCGGCTGATGGACTCGAAGGTTTATTGATCCATGCCTCTTTGTTCCGTACCTCTTTATAGAATCATATCCAGTTGTCGCATTTTTCTTGGTCCACGTAGCCGACTGAGTTGTCTAGAGTCAGCTTACGTGTGAGACTCTTTTTTACCAATACAGTTACGCCTCACAATATTATATTACGATGATGTTATGATCCGCAGTATTAAATTACGACGATGATACACCATGTAGTATTGTACGTTGGATTTGTCATAAGATAATTGACATCAGTTCAAGGACAATATTATTTGGAGATTACAAGTATTATGCTATTTCAAACAAGTGATAAGTAAATTCGTAAAAGTGAGAGGGTGATCAAGTGAAAGAAAATAAGTTTCATCAAAGTTTGACATTTTGAGGTAAAATACGGCCCGAACTAAAATACCCAGTATTTATCGACTAGTACCATCAAGGTACCACATGGCCGAGATAGTAAGGTGTATAAAGCGTGTTAAAAGTGAGTAGTATTTTAAGTAATTTGAGATAATTCTTAATTATGTGGATATTTGATTTTTTTTAAAGCAAATCCACTAGGCGAGGAGCCTAGGGCTAGTTTTATTAATAATAAAGGAA
>MDKH01182593.1:0-29276 GCA_005239495.1 Nicotiana undulata | reverse complement strand
ACGCCAGGCAAGTAGTATTTTTCTCTCCTCTCTTTCCCCCCTTCTCTCTCCTCTCTCTCCCCCCTTCTCTCTCCTCTCTTTCCCTCATGCCGGAAACCCTTCTCTTTCGATCCCCCTTCCCTTTTCTTTGTTGCTTTCCCCTCTCTATCTTACGCCCCTGTTTTTTGTTTCCCCCTTATTTCTCTCTTCTCTCTTTCCCCTCCCTTGCCTTCCCGTCCTCTACTCTTCCCCTCCCTTGCCTTCCCGTCCCACCTCCGCTACCCATTGTACAGTGGTATTAGAGGCAGCGACAACCCCTTTTTTTTTTCTTCTTCTTCTCCTTCCATTTTCCAGGTAAATCGGAGTAGTGTGTAGGGTTCTAAGTGGCAATTCAACAATTATAGTTAGTGGCAATAGCAGCGCATGGCGGCACGTGGCGGTAACCAACGTCGTTTGGATTTTCAGCAATGCCTCGACTCCCCGACTATATCCAAGTTCTTTCCCTCTAGAGTTGGTAACTCCTGGAATCCAGACATTTTTTCTTATCTCCCTTCCTTGTTAGTAATTATTTGTTCTAGTTAATGCAAATTTTAGCGAGATTACCTAAAGTACCGTCGTCTAGTCTACTTCAGATTGCTTACCTTTACCTGCGGATTAGTTGAGTTACTTCCATTTCATGGGTGTTCAATTGAATTTGTAAGTGTTTTAACTTATGTGTACTTGTAATTAGTCCTCTAAGACAAAAATATTAGTTTACTTCTTTAGCTTGACTCCCTGTATTAGTGATAATTTTGGATTTACTCCCTTAGGATCTAGTGGTTGGAGTAGTTGATAGAGGAGTAAGGTCTTCTCCTCGGGTGAGGCGGGGGCAAGGGTGGCAAGGGTGCTTCGAGGCTGAGAGTTGGGTCGTGGAACATAGGTACTTTGACGGGCAAATCTATAGAGTTAGCGAAGATCCTCCATAAGAGGAAGATTAGTATTGCATGCATCCAGGAGACTAGGTGGGTGGGTCTAGGGCACGGAATGTTGACGAATATAAATTGTGGAACTCAGGTTGCATGGGGGTAGGAACAGGGTAGGTATTTAGTAGATGGAGAACTCCGGGATCTAGTGATTGAGGTTAGGAAGGTGAACGACATGTTGATGGCTATTAAGCTAGTTGTTGGAAGGTTTACGTTGAACACTATTAGTGCCTACGCTCCTTAAGTGGGATCGGGCGAGGAGGTCAAAAGGCGTTTCTGGGATGAGCGGGATGAGGTTGTGCGTGGTATCTCGCTTAACAAAAAGCTGTTTATAAGAGGGGACTCCAATGGCCACATTGGGTTGACTTTCGAGGGTTATGATGTTGTGCATGGCGGCTTCAGTTTTGGGGTTAGAAACGGAGGTGGTACTTCATTGTTGGATTTCGCAAGGGCTTTTGATTTAGTGATAGCTAATTAGGGTTTTCGGAAGAAGGAGGAGCATTATGTGACATTTTAGAGTACGGTGGCCAGGACCACCTACTCCTTAAGAAGTGCGATAGAGGTCTTTGCACGAATTGTAAGGTTATTTTAAGTGAGAATAGCTTAACATAACATAGGATTTTGGTGATGGATTTGGAGATTATGAGGAAGAGGAAGAAAAGGGTTGTGTTCGGTCTACCCAAGATTAAGTGGGGAGCCTTGACTAAGGACACGTCTTGGGTTCTAGGGTAGAAGCTGGAGGTTGTGGGGGCATGGAGGAGTAGTGGGGACGCGAGTGGTGTGTGGGATTTAACAACGAACTGCGTTAGAGAAGTTGCTCGAGTGGTGCTAGGGGTCTCGATAGTTTACTCTGGAGGTCACAAGGGGGATTGGTGGTGGAATGGAGAGGTCCAAGGAAAGGTAGCAGCCAAGAAAGTGGCGTACTTGAAATTCGTGGAGAGCAAGGACGGGAGGAGAAGAGTACGAACATGGAGTGGTACAAGAGGGCCAAGAAAGAGGCGAGTTAGCGGTTACAGCCGCTAAACGGCAGAATTTGTATGTTTGTACGAAGAACTTAGTGACAAGGGTAGAGATAAGAATCTGTACAGGCTAGCTAAGGTGAGATTAAGGAAGGCACGTGATCAGGATCACGTGAAGTGCATCAAATAAGGATGACAGAGTATTGATGGATGATGCACATATTCGATGTAGCCATAAACTCCTAAATGAAAAGGGGTAGGGGTATTCTGTTGGATGATTTGGAGTACTCCAAGAGTCGTCGTGACTTTGGTTTTGTAGGTGTATCAAAATAGGGGACGTCTAGGGGGATATGCGCAAGATATGCAGGGGAAAATGCTTGAGGAATGGAGATGGAGTACGATGATTCTTGTGTATAAGATAACGGAGATATCCAAAATTGTAACAACAATAGGGGTATCAAGATGTTGAGCCACGCTATGAATGTCTGGGAGAGAGTGGTGGAAGCAAGGGTAAGCAAGAGCGTGTCTATTTTCGAAGAACAGTTCGGATTAATGCCGAGACGTTCGACTACGAAAGTCATTCACGTTGTAAGGAGGTTGGTGTAGCAGTATAAGGAAAGGAAGAAAGACTTACATATAGTGTTTATTGATCTAGAAAAAATACACGACAAAGTTCTGAGGGAGATTCTATGGAGGTGTTTGGAGGCTAGGGATGTTCCGGTGGCTTATATTAGGTTGATTAAGGACATGTATGATGGAACTAAGACACGCGTGAGGACCGTGACCACTTTCTAGTTGTGATGGGGTTGCACTAGGGGTCACCTCTCAGCCTATTCTTATTTGCCTTGGCGTTGGACACACTGACGCGCTATATTCAAGGGAAGATGTCTTGGTGTATGTTATTTGCAAATGATATAGTTCTGATTGACAAGACGCGAGGCGGTGTTAATGCAACACTGGAGGTTTGGAGACATACCTTGGAGCCTAAAGGTTTCAAGTTGAGTAGGACCAAGATTAAGTACTTGGAGTTCAAGTTCAGTCACGAAACTGATGGTGCGGACGTGGACACGAGGCTTGATACACAAGTCATCCTTAAGAGAGTTAGTTTCAAATACCTTGGGTATATTATCCAAGGAAATGGGGAGATGAGGATGTTACTCATCGTATTAAAGCAGGGTGGATGAAATAGAGACTCGCATCCGATGTTTTATGTGATAAGAATATGCCACCGAAATTTAAGGGTAAGCTTTACAAAGTGGTTGTCAGACCTACCATGTTGTATGAAGCAGAGTGCTGGACAATCAAGAACTCTCATGTCCATAAGATGAAAGTAGCGCAAATGAGGATGTTGAGATAGATGTGCGGACATACCAGGATTGATAAGATTAGAAATGAAGATATTTTGGACAAGGTAGGAGTAGCCTCAGAGGAGGACAAGATGTGGGAAGCGAGGCTTAGGCGGTTTGGGCATGTGAAGAGGAGAAGCACAGATGATCCAGTGAGGAGGTTTCACAGGTGTGATCTGAAAAGGGGTAGAGGTAGGTAAAAAAAGTACTGAGAAAAGTAATTAGGAAGGGTTTGGCGTTGCTACACCTCACGAAGGGCATAGCCTTGATAGGAAGGTGTGGATGTCGAGAATTATGGTAGAAGTTTAGTAGGTAGTCGAGTGTGTGTCTTCCCCATACCGGTAGTAGTAGTAGTTAGCCTTGTATTCAGTTATTGACAGTATTGATTAGTACATGTTTTCTTATTATATTGTTGTTGGTGCTGCTCGTTCTCTTATTATATTGTTATTGTTACTGCTTGTTTTCTTATTATCTTGATATTGATATTGTTGGTTGTTACTGCTTTCTTTTTCTTTCCTTGAGTCACGGGGGTCTATAGGAAACATGCTCTCTACTCTCAACGTAGGGGTAAGATTTGTATACACACTATTCTCCCCAGACCCCACTCATGAAATTATACCTTTTTTTCATACGCTTTCTCACCCTTCATGTTAACCAATAACCCCACCCCCACATTGTTCGTTCTTTCACCTTTTTAAGAATGTCGAACCAATTATTGATCCCCATGAACAGGTTTTCTTTTGTTCATTCGAGTTGACCAAGCACAAAAAGTAAGCACAATGACTACAGTTGCATCGTTCTCATTCAATCCCCTTTGTGCCATTTCTCGGAATGACTTTAGGCACTTTGGAGGGTTATTCAAATTCAAATATCCAGCTATCATGATCATTTTACCCAACTAAACTCTGCGAGGTATTGAATCAAACATTTGTTGCGCAATAACTAATCTACTCACTTGCACATATCCACTCACGATGTTGTTCCAAGACACAATATCTCTTTCTGCATTTCATCAAACACCTGCCTTGCAAGGGAGACTGAAAAGAAAAACCATTTGATTTTACTGGCTTTTAAAAGCATGTAACCACGCACTTCATCCTACTTAGCAAAATAAATGCCACATACGCTTGGTGGTCAACAGTAGAGGAGTTTAAAAACTACAACATAAATTCAGGAGTATGGCTTATACTCTGAGTAGGGGTATCATGTCAAAACTGAATAAATACAAGTGTATCGAATTGTTGTAATATATGGTATCATAAAAGTTTTGAAAGGTTTTGTCTCCTCCTTTATTTTACCGTAATATATGCTATCATAATAAAAATAAGATTAGTGGTACAAATTTTCTATAGAACACATAACGTTACAATGAGAAACATAATAACCGCTAGACAAATATAATTAATAATGCATATGTAATATGTTCTCAACAGCGAAACAAAACTCAAAAGAAAAATAAATAGCAACGTAACATTGAGATGCATGAAATACTTACTCAGGAAAGGATATAAGTCCATCATTATTGGTATCGAAGAGCATGAAAAATTGTGAAGGAGCACAATGTAGCTCGCTAGAAGCTGATTCTCCTTTCAGATAGCCCCCTCTTACACCACTTGTTTCTGATGGAGGAAACACTGGAACAATCGCTCGCATTAAGTCTACTGGAGTCATATACACTTCGCCACTTGGAGTTCGGTAAGACGCAAAGTACTCAAATACCTGGAACCAACATAAAAAGAAAAATAATTCCAACAAGTATCATCAGTAATATGTCTGCACAGTGCTCAGAATGCAGAATTTGTAAAAAGTTCTTGCCTAAAGAATCATTAGTATGCTTGAGAGATTTTTCTTTTTCTTCTTTATGCGTCTAGCATCCCAAATTATTGGTGGTAGAAGAGAAGAAGAGAAAGAGGGGCTTCCATTGATGGAGAAGAGAAGAAGAGAAAGTGGAAACTAATTTTATTTCAGGAAAGCCACCATGTAATTGGATTAGTGTAGGCTAGTAATTAAACAACATAGTAATTATATTGTATTATAATTCCGACGAACTCTTTGTTTGTCATAATGATTACAATTTATTTACAAGTGTATTATTTGGTTGCACAAGTGTAATTACACAATTAAATTAAATTTTAAATATAAAATTAATTACTAATAACATATTTGTAACTAATATTCCAAAAATAATTGACATGTATTTTTTTTAATTAATAGTAATATTTTACTTTTATTGATTATACAAACTAAACGTACATATTTGTAAGAACATCATAGATGCTTGATAAAAATGATAATTACAAATATTAATGCCATTACATTACTTAAATATTTTACAAAAAAATAATCTATCAATTCTAACTGACATATGAATGACGGGCAATATGAATTAATAAGTCAACACTACTAAAGCAAATAAAATAGAATAAAAAAGATTAAATAAATTCAAAATTCAAAAAATATATAAATAAACATAACTATATAAAATTATAATTAACATAAAATAAGATTCAAAATAATTTAAGTAAGTATAATTTAAAAGAAAAAAAAACATAAATTTATAATTTCGTTCAACAATGAGATTCTACATTAATGACATCACTCATTATATGTCAAGTTTATTAATGACTCATTATTTCTAATATTAGGAGGTTTAGTTCAAAACTAGAATAATAGCACAATTAGACTAAATGAATAAAAAGAATATGTGTAACTACATGGAATCACAAAAAATAAACATTGAAAAATGAGAACATTATTTTAATATTAAAAAATAATATATGATTTTAACATAATAAGTTTGCCTCGTTCAATAATAAAGTTCAACTTTAATATCACTCATTATAAGTTTAGTTGTGGGTGACTTATTCTTTCTAAGATTACGAGGTATAATATTTTAGAAAAATTAGAATAATAATATAGCTAAGTGTAATAAAAAATAAAGAAAAATAATTAAGAAAGAATATAAAATATGAAAAATTGCGTAGAAACACGTGAAGTAAAGGTTAAAAACTGAGAAACAAGAAAATAAAAGATAAACAATGTAAAAAGAAGAATTTGAAAAGTTAAAATAAAACCAAATTAAAAAGAAAAAAAGAATATTACAACATGTATTTACCAGCAAATTGAGCAAGTCTAAGGGTTTAACGAGAGGCTGGAGGTTTGGAGACAGACCCCCGAGTCTAAGGGTTTCAAATTGAGTAGGTCTAAGACAGAATACCTGGAGTGCAAGTTTAGCGCTGAGTCGAGTGAAGTAGGCAGGGACGTGATACTTGGATCTCAGGTCATCCCCAAGAGGTACAACTTCAAGTACCTTGGGTCGGTGATTCAGGGGGACGGAGAGATCGGCGAGGACGTCACTCATCGTATAGTGGCGGGCTGGATGAAATGGAGGCTTGCATCTGGAGTCTTGTGTGACAAGAAAGTGCCACCGAAACTCAAAGGTAAATTTTATAGAGCTGTGGTTAGACCGGCCATGTTGTATGGGGAAGAGTGTTGGCCGGTTAAGAACGCCCATATTTAGAGGTTGAAGGTAGCGGAGATGAGGATACTTAGGTGGATGTGCGGGCACACTAGGATAGATAGGCTTAGGAATGAAGATATTCGGGCGAAGGTGGGCGTGGCCCCGGTGGATGATAAGATGCAGGAAGCGAGGCTTAGATGGTTCGGGCACGTGCGAAGGAGAAGCCTTGATGCCTCGGTGAGGAGGTGTGAGCGGCTGGCGACGGTGGGTTCGAGAAGAGGTAGAGGGCGACCTAAGAAGTATTGGGAAAAGGTGATTAGTCAAGATATGGCAAGACTGCGGATTTCCGAGGACATGGCCCTTGATAGGAAGGTCTGGAGGTCAAGAATCAGGGTTGTAAGATAGGGGTAATAGAGCTTTTCTTACTTCATTCCCGGGGTGTCGCGGGGTTGGATAGGGTTGATCTTAGATGGCCTGAGGATTTTATTGAGCCCTCACTATACTAGCCGTTTATCTTAACCCCGGACGGTAGATTCTGGCTAATATTATTGCATGGCATTTATTTTATGGATTTTATGCTTCCGTTACTATTTCTACGATTTCTGCTGAAGTTACTAATGAATTGTCTTTTCTTTTCTTGTTTTTATTTTCCTGTGCCGAGGGTCCATTGGAAATAGCCTCTCTGCCCTATCGGGGTAGGAGTAAGGTCTGCGTACACATTACCCTCTCCAGACCCCACTTTGTGAGACTTTACTGGGTAATTATTGTTATTTACCAGCAATTCTTAGCCATACGTGAGAATTGCGGAGTGTAATTACACTCCCTCAATTACACCAAATTACATGTAATTAAGTAAAAATTATTGTCAAGTTAAATGGGCTATTTATGTATTTGGCCATAAAATTTCTTTCCATACATAGTTAAAGGGAAAAATATTATATAAAAGAAACTATATCATATTTTTATGTAACATATAAATTCTAATGTTCTGTTGACTGTTAGAAAGAGGGACTCAAGTTAAAGAAAGTATTGCTTTATTACACATTTTCTCGCTTCCTATGCAAGTTTTAATCCTTGGGTGGGGGCAAAACTAGTCAAGAATCAGAACCTTTCTAGAATGTTGATGGATAACTTCATCCATTCTTTATCAACAATTATATTTGTACTTACTACATAATAACATTACATGTTTAATAGTACCGTAAACCTAATAAATAATATCCCTACCTTTTCAGGAGGACTTTGCAGCCTCAACCGTTTCTCATACTTGAAGAAAACTTTTTTTCGGTATGAATCTGAAAGCAAACAAAAAACCATAAAAGTTGAAGAAAATTAAAAATAATCATTACTCTAATGTATGTAAATTTCAATTTCAATACCTCCAAATAAAAACGTGGGTTTTTTCCCTGGCTCCTCCCTTCTACTTTCAGAATTAGCATAACAAATATGAGAATCATTATGAGAAGGGGATGAAATATAATAGAGGGCTAAGGTTGAGCAAGCAATAATGACACCAGAAGACAGTGATTCAACAACTATTCCATTCTTTCTATATCCATTGGAACCGCCGGACCCAACATCTAATTGGCGGCCATTCGATTTGGTGAAGATGGAACGAAATATTGGATTATGAGCGGCAAGCGCTCGGATTGCTTGCTTAGGTGTTCTGAAAAATGCCCAACGATGCATAGTAACTACAAGCTAGCAGTAAGGAGATAGCAGAAAACCAAAAGAAGATGGAAAGTTGTTAAAGAAAACAGACAAGGTTGATCCTTGGAAAGGGGAAAGTGAAAACATTACGGATATATTTGACCGAGAAAGAGAGGCGTGGGATTGTTTCTTGAGTTTTTGGCTCACCTTCCTTCATAACGGTCTCCAAGGTGGTTGGTTATGTTTTTTATGAGTCTCGATTATGTGCAGTACTAGTGGCAAAGAAAGCCCATGCTAATCAATGATTTTGATTAAAAAGTAAAAGAAAAATTTACAATGTACAGCTGCGGTAAAAATAATAGCCGAAAAATGTATAAAAATTATATATATTTTTTGTATATATATATACATTTTGTATGTTACATACAAAAACTATACAAATATTATATACTTTTTCGATTACCAGATATAAATAGTTTTTGGCGGGGGCTAAAAGTGATAATACCCCATACGAATTTGTATTATAGTTGCAGGCATATATATTTTATTAAAATTAAAGCCATAAAAGAATTTGGATTATATTTTAAATTCAAGATATATTAGTCCAAATAAATATTGCGGGCTAATATAATTGAATTAATTATAAAAGTCCAATATATATGGATTAAATAAATAAGTCTTAATCCATTGGGCTAGTCCATTTAGTTGGGCTACAAATGATGAGCCCACTTCATTAGGCCCAATATGCCATCTTCCTAGAGGCCCAGTGTCACATGTTAAAAGTAATACGAATCACATCAATTCAATACCCGATATGTCACACCTCGAAGAGGGTCATCATATCCGTACTCTACCCTTCCCGCCCCGTTAAGGTATTTAAAATGCGTGTGTCGGTCACGAAGCTTATTGCGTGCTATTACCCGTCCCATCCTATAAGTCCTAGAGGGTATTTAGGACTACTATTCCTACAAGGTGAGTACTAGGCTGAACCCTTAGGTTTAAAGGGATAAAATTCTAAGCGACATGTAAAACAACAAATAGGACCACAAATATGGGAACACATAAGGGAAAATAATGGCTCACTGATCCATCCACAAGTAAACACGTAAATAGCACGTCTCAAACAAAATCAAGGTCTCAAAGTCAGGATTTAAAACAGGAGTTTTTGAATTGAAAATCAGTAGGTTTCAGCAGTTTTGGTAAGCGACTGATTCCTTGGAAACTTAGTAATAAAGCAGGAAATCCGATTAAAATAGAGTAGCTTAAAGAAGAGTGATTGAATTTAAAAGGTCCAGTAATTCAAAGATAGTAGCAGGATTTAAAAGTGCACAACATTTTAGATGAAGTTTTCAGTAAAAGCAGATGAAGAACTTCAAAAAATTAGTAAAGTAAAAATGAAAGAGTGATTCACAAAGGGCCAGTAACTTTTAAAAGATCCAGCGGTTCAGAGCGGAGTAGAAATCAGTAGTTTAGTAAAACTTTAATAAAAGGAGAATGAGTAAACTATTTTAGAAAATAGGGCAAGGGTTCAAACCAAATGACTTTTTGAAAAGAGTGAACTGATTCTGAAATTCAGTAACACACAGAGCAGCAATCTAATAACTTAGTTAAAGAGGAAATGAATGCATGATTTCCAGAATTAATATTTGAAAAACAGTGGGGTAGGAATATTTTTAGAAAATAGAGTGAATTTTAGAAAGAGATAAAACATGAATGAAAAGCATAAGAGTTTGAAGATTTCAAAACAAGGGACTGATTGGTTCTAAGACTAGTCAAGTGGAACACAATTGGTTTTGGTTTTAATATGTGTTAGGCCTAAGGTTTGCCTAGACGTCGTATACATTGCCTATTCGTTTAAAGGCGAGCATGCAGATTTAGTCCTGATTTTAAGGATATGCGAGACAATGCATATGCAGAGAAGCAATTTAAAACAGTTTTTAGTGAGGCTGATTAAGTTAACATGCTGATTAGGTGTTCGAGCAATTGTGACTTGAAACAAACACGTTAGAGGCGAAATCCTAAATAACATGATATCTAATGCACACATAAACACCTAAAACATGGTTTCTAAATGCTATGTTTATGAGAATGCAGTAGTAGAGTATCATGATAGCCTCATTACTGGTTGTAATCATTAACTGGGAGCAATGCTTATAAAATGATATGAATATGCATGCTGAAATGAAGTACCTAAACATGATTTCTAATGCATGTCCTAGACAGGTTATCTATTGCACACATAAGTAAGTAAAACCCTATAAGCATGTTTTCTACCCATACTATATTAATCATGAATAATCCCCTCCCATATCTACTATCCAGCCCCAATTATTCTTTTACAAATTATTACATACCATTGTTGCATAAATTACACAAAGGAATAAGAAAATTAAGAAGTTACACTATAGAGAGCCTAACAGTAGGCCCAAGTACCAGATCCAACATGCCATATGCCAAGACCTCTTGTAACACAGGTGTGTCAGAGTTCCTAAGGATCTCAGGGGATCCCAGGCAGTGCTCACACCCAAGTTCCCTAGCCAGGAATGAGTAAGTGTAGTGTGGAATGCCAGCCTTGTGTGTCAGAGTTCAATGGGTACTCAGGGGTCCCCAAGGTAGTGCTCACACGAAGGGGGCTGAACCTAAAGTCTAAGAGTAGTGAGATGTGTTTGTAATTTAAAGGATCAGAGAGCAATATTTTATGAAAACCAGTTTGAAAAAGAGAGAAGCAAGACAATCACAACTCAGAAGATATGCAGAGTTCAGGAAGCAAACACAAGCAGGGATAGGGAACTGGGGACAGATAGACCACATGGTAGAAGCAGACTTATACACAATTAGTCTTCAAAATAGAGTTACAGGTTTTCAAACAATCCAACATAGTTATCACAGAGCATTCATGCCAAGAATCCAACAGAATTATGTGTCAAACAGAGTCACATATTGGGTCTAGAATTAGAATCATATAACACTTAGGTATTATGTGGAGGGGCACATGCTTGTAGAATTAGAAGTTAGGCAAAGGATAGTGACATGTAAGAAAACATTGGTCATACTGAGATAAGAGAAAAATAATCACATAGGCAAAACAGGCATGCTAGCTTCATAGGAGTCAAACAGAGTCATATTGGATCACACAAGGGAAGCAAGGAAGCGTATTCATAGGGGAGAACATATCATTTGGACTTCGACAATGCCTCGCAGATCTGATCCGTACCACTACTATGACGATGGTAAGGCATATGAGTTCGATTTAAGTTTCTTTATGAGTATTCGCTCGAATTATCTTCCTTTGAGGGACGAAGTCAACTTTATTATTGAACCTTACAGCCCTCATCAATTTAGCCGCCAATTTGGTTTTTATCAAGACGCCCCTGGTCGCTTGAAGCAAGATTTTCGTGAGGCTTCATTAGAAGAAATGTTAAGACTTGCACGAATTTGTGTGCTGATTAGATCTAAGTCGAGGGAGGTATTTCCTCCTTTTGGGTCCAACATGAAGAAATTTACATCATCTAACTATAGATCTTGGTGGGCGAGAGTGCATGGAAGCCTTCTTGAAGACCATTTACAATTGTTGATGAATATTGTTGAGCCAATCACAAATACCATTCAAGACCGAGTGGAGGATGTCTTAGTGATTGATAGGCTTCCTGCTTTACAGTCTAAGGTAGTTGAGATGCGCGCAAGCAACGGACCCATGCTACACAAAGAAGTTCACAGAGAAGAGATTCATACTCCAGTTGACAAAAGTCTTATTCCATTTGGTGTAGTCGTTGATGCCTCTAACAAGCGCCTATCCCAAGAGGAGAGTGATAGCAGTAAAGGAGATCAACATTGGAAAAGGAAAAGGCCAAACCCAGAAGGGGTTGTAGAGGTCCAAAGCGCCGATAGCTCTTCAAGAACACTAACAGCTCAGCCCGAGAAGGTAAAAGAAAACATGAACTTTTCCTTTCCGTTATCCTTGGCCGAATGACTTTGCTAAAGTGTTCTTACATTTATTTATTTTTTTAGGCTAATAACGTTGGAGCGTTGCAACGAGTAAGGCCACAAGATAGTGGTGAGTCTGTAGCAGGACCGAACCCACATAAATCATCTTCCACAGCTAAAGCAGATCAAGAGGCAACTTCTATTTCTCATGATGAAATTGGGGCAAAGTTGGGTTCTGATTTGCATGAACGACCAAAAATTGCAGCTTCAGTTTTTGATGGAAAGAAGGTTGTATTGGATATTCGAAAGGAGTTTATCTTGAAGCTTTGGACTTCGATTTAGCGTAAGCTGAAAGGCAGCACTGCAGACAATGTCTCTGAGCTTGAAGAAAATACTAAAGTGATCCTTGAGGCAATGGATGGGGATGATGTGGATATTTCTCCTTTGAGAAGCCTATTGGAGTCCCTTTTTGAGCTTGCTGCTTGATATAACAAGACACGGTCAGCTTTATCTTAGAAAATTCAAGAGACTGCAATATCAGATGTTGAGGTACACCTTACAAATGCCATGATTGAAGAAAAAGAGAAGGTTAGAGTAGTGTTCCTATCAGTGAAAGGGAAGATAGCGAAGCTTCGTGAAAAAGAGAAGAACTTAGAAGCACTTTTAGAAGTTGCTGAGAAAGAAGTTGAAGAAGCCAAGTTAGGAGCCTCAACTACTAGAAAGGAGTATGACGCATGTTGCACTTCCTTGTTGACTGCTAATGACTTGGCCGATTTGGAGAAGAAGAAGAAGTACTTGGAAGCTATGCTCAAGGATTTGGCCAACTACAAGTTGTGCTTAGATTAGGCTATTAACACTACTTTATTTGTTTTATTTTCATGCATTTGACTGTTTAGTAGATGCCTCATCAGCAATAAAACTTCTTTTGCTTCACTTTATATTGCACATTCTCATTAATGTTCCCTTTTATTCCTGATTTATTTTTTTCAAGTGCTTTAAGGATTTGAAGACTTGACATGCTTGCCGACTTTAACTTTAAGAACTAGCTGGCTTGAACACTTCAAATTGATGATGACTTAAAATCGGAGACTTCAACTTGAATACTTAGCCTCTTATTAAAGAAACTACAATAATTCCATCAAAGACCTCAATTTGACATGGAAGAATTACCCATATTGAGCCATCAAGACAAGATAGAGGGTTCAACAAAAGAATACACGTACACCTAATTTTCTAGTGTCGACCAAGTGAGTTATATTCCATCATGCCTCATTTGAAAAAGGCCTTGGGTAATATGTATTTTTTTTGAACTCATATGACTGAACTTAGAATGAAACTCTAAGCTCTTACGTACCTCGGTGAAGAGGATCAAGTAATTCCGTAGTTCGAAATGGGTGAGTTCCTTTTTTTTTTGTCCTAACTTTTGTCTAGGCCGCCTCTTTCGAGGTTTTCAACCTAGCAGACTTTATTTTTGGATGTCCTAACTTTTGCCTAGGCCGCCTCTTTTGAGGTTTTCGACCTAGCGGACCCTTTTTATTTTTATTTTTTTTATGTGGACCGTGCACAGTTTATACTCTTGCGGGCCAGGAATAACATGCAGTTTATGCTCATGCGTCAAGGAGCATAATTGTTTTCTTCAAGGATAGTACCTCTTCATGAATTTCCCGTTTATGGGGCCAATCCGCAAACCTTCTGAGTCAACTATCTTGTAAGCGCCACCTGAGTATACCTCTTGTACGATATATGGTCCATCCCATTTAGCAGAGAACTTGCCCCCAGATCGACGAGAGATAATAATAGGCCTTTTGACCACAAGAACTTGGTCACCCACTTGGAAAGATCTAAGGCGTACCCTTTTGTTAAAAGATCGAGACAAGCGAGCTTGATAACATTCGAGGCTTTATTGAGCCTCTAGCCTCTTTTCATCAAGAGCTTCCAATTCTTCAAGGCGTAACCGAGCATTTTCTTCATCAGTGAGTCCTTCTTGAATGGCAATCCGCAATGATGGGATCTGGCGCTCAAGTGGAAGGATTACTTCAACTCCATAAACAAGTGAATAAGGAGTCGCTTGCGTTGGTGTGTGATATGTGGTCCTATACGCCCAAAGAGCTTCTTCCATTCTCTCATGCCAATCTCTCTTAGACTTAGAAACAACATTTTTTAACAAGTTGCAGAGTGTCTTGTTAAATGCTTCAGCAAGTCCATTGGCGGCAACATTGTACATGGAGGAATTGCGTTTCTTGAAGCCAAAAGGATAGCGTATTTTATTCATCAACTTGTTATCAAATGGCTTACCATTGTCCGTCAACATATATCGCGGAATGCCAAATCGATAGATAATATTGACTCGGATGAAGTTAGCTACATTTAACAAAATCACAAGTTTCTTTCTCATAGAACAATTTAATTAGTAAGAATAATAATAAGACTCTTAATCAAGCACATAGCATATAATATGCCGAGGCGTACGACCGAAGCGACGCAGAAATTTAAACGTGCACTGCCGAGGGTCGAGCGGCACGAACCCTAGATGCATCTATTACCTCGCTCGCGAATCGATCATGCGACGCAGTTGACATAAATATAAGGCTACCCCGCTCACGAATTATACATGCTACACGGGTGCTCGTAGACATACACATAATTATCAGGAAATTCAGGAATTTATCATGGATTATTCTTAAATTCAGGGATTTAAACACTCAAACTTACACATAGCTTCCGAAATTCTCATGTTAATTTCAAGGGTAATAAGCAACCAGGAACACAAGTAAGGCACGTAGAGGCATGCTTTTGAAGTCCTAAATTCTACCTGACACAACAGAGTAGTAGCAACGCACGGACTCTCGTCACTTTGCGCGTGCGTAGCCCCCGCAAATAAGGACAAACGCAATCGTTTACATTTACCTATGTGGACAATTCCCTCTTACAAGGTTGGAAAGGAGACTCACCTCGCGTAGAATCAACTTCCCGGTCAAGAACGTGCTCAAAACTCCAAATCTTACACCCGAGGACTCGAAACTAGTCAAATGATATATAAATACGTCAACGCATGCTCAAGGTATGGAAATTCTCCTACTTATTTAGTAAATTCACTATTCTTGAAGAAATTCTAAAATACACCCCCGGACCCACATGCTCGGATTCCGGAAATTTTTAAAGATAACACTCACCCATAGCCTAAGGGTCATTAATATATAATTTTTATATGATTTCATGGTAGAAAGTGGTGAAATTCCCTAAAGTTCATCAACCCTAGGTTTTCACTCTAATCCCTTTGATTTCCACTATTTAAATGTTAATCTACCTAAGTTTTGGTGTAAAAATCTAACATTTAAATAGAATTACTTACCTCTTAGTAGCTAGGTGGTGAAGAGTTCTTCCCAAGATCTAAAGTCTTCAATGGTGGTGAAAAATGGAAGAAATGAAGGAAATCCCGTGTTTAAGTGAAAGTGCACTGCCTGGCCTACAGGGATTCCGCACTTGCGGTCTCGCGCCTGCGAGCTGGCGCTCGCACCTGCGGAGTTGGACGGGAAAGACTGGTCCCACACCTGCGGAGTTGGAGACCGCACCTACGGTTCCGCTCCTGCGGAATTAAATCCGCACCTGCGAGGCTGGGACCTAAGGAGCGGTCCCGAACCTGCGGTCACACCAGATCAGGTTTTTGTCCTCGTATGGTGTCCGGGAGGCACCTGGGCCCACCGGAGCCCCTGTCCAGTTATACCAACAAGTCCTAAATCATAATACGGACTCGCTCAAGCCTTCGGAACACCCGAAACAACGCTAAATCTCAAAATCACCCCTCAAAACCCCTAGAATCAAACTTAAAAATTTCTAAGTTCTTGAATTCAGTTTCAATCCGCCGAACCGACCTATACTACTCGGAATGACACCAAATTTTGCAGGCAAGTCATGAATGACATAACGGAATGATTCCCGGTCTCGGAATTCCGTTCGGACCTCGATAACATAAAATCACGTTCCAAACCAAATTTCAAACTTAAGGAAACTCTATTTCGCTATCTGGCATCGAAACGCTCCCGGGTCATCCAAAACCCATTCCGGACATAAGTACAAGTCCGAAACCATCATACGAAGCTACTGGAATCGTCAAAACTTGATTTCGAGGTCGTTTACTCAAAATGTTGACCGAAGTCAAGTTTGCTTTAAAAGCCAACCTTAAGGAACCAAGTGTTTCCATACTATTCCAAACACTTCCAAATTCCGAACCACCCATCCCCGCAAGTCACGAATCACGATAAGCTGCTACGGGACGTATTATTTGGGGAATCAGGGTCCGAATACGCAAAACGACAACGAGCCGTTACAATGTTGTGATGTTTCTCTTATTTGTACCCATGTTGTGATCTATTTGAGCCATGTTTGAGGTTCATACAGGTTAATTTCCTGATTAAACCGGATAATTGTTGTTTTGTTATGTATTTACCTTATTTGAACTATAATATCACACTTGCACATGCATACATCTTAGCATATCACTTACACCATTCCAAAAGTATGAAATTGATGTGCTTTGATCGTGTACATGTTTTCTTGCATATTTGATTTATGGGTGATATGGATTGGACTGGTAGCCCGTGACCACGCCGAGCAGATTGTGATATTGTGCATGTGACCACACTGGGTGAAGTATAATATTGTGCATGTGACCACACCAGGTGGATTGTGTTATTTTTCTTGTGATCACGCTTGGCGAATTGTGATATTGTGCATGTGACCACGCCGACTGGAATGTAATATTGAGCCTGAAACCACGTTGGGCGACGTGATGTTGAGCTTGTGACTACGTCAGATGGATTATGATATTGAGCATATGACTATGTCCGACGAATTATGACTATTTCACGTGACTACGTCGTACTCAGTGTGGATATGGATTCATCCCTTCTCTCATGTGCATTCTTGATGGTGTACATGCAAATTTGAGGAAAATTGATTAGTGGTTGGTATGGATATATAAATCCTCAGGATTATCTGGCCAATGTTGTTTGGTTATTGCATTTCATATTATTTGCAATTTCGTTGGTTCTTTACCTGATTTACTTGCATATCATCTTTATAGGCTAGATCATTAACTGATTAGAGTACTTCGGTAATTGTGTGCACCAAGATGGTTCCTTCTGTGCTTTATGACTTGATCACATTATTATTCTTTGCTTGTTGAATTTATGAACTGTATATGTTATTTCGAGCATCAATTTTAATTCTTTCTTCTATTACCTCGCCGAGGTTAGGTATGATACTTGATTAGTTCATGTGGTCGATTATACTCATACTACACTCTGCACTTAATTATAGTGTCGGACCCTGTCACGACGCAGAATCCTAATCCAGATCGTGATGGCGCCCAACGACGGGGTTAGGCAAGCCAACACAAATTACACTAAGTGTTACCCTTCCCATTTAATTAAACAAGTCAACATTTACAAATTTTAAACAGTTAAACATGATGATAGCTTGATATGGAAATAAAGCATAACACTACATGGCCAAAAATAAAGCATATGCATGCCTGTACAACCCAAAACCCAAAATATATACATACACTACGCGTGTGCCAGGAACTAGTGTCATGAGTGTCATGGGAATACTAACAGAATATACAAAGGAAGGTAATATATATACAAATCCACAGTCTGGATGAAATAGACGGGGAAAATAACAAAAGTAAGTGAAAACTCCATGGTGCCGCTGGGAACCGCCAGAGGAAGCAGCTCACCATGAAGTCGAGTCCACAAGCTCAGGGTCTATCTCTGGTACAATAACCAGAAGCTCCGGCCTCAGGACCTGTACAGTTAAGTACAAGAAGTGCAGCATGAGTACATATTAAATAAATATGTACCCAGTGAGTATCCCGCCTAAACTCGAAGAACTAGTGACGAGAGGTCGACTCGATACTCACTAAGGTCCAACAGTAATAACATATGATAAAATATAACGAAATACAGTAGGCATGTCAGGAAATAAACAACAAGTACATATCAAAACCAGAAATTCGAACAACTACTGAACTAAACAATAAAGCACTTTCAAAGGTAAGACCACCGAACGAAACAATAATCTCAAATTCTTAGATCCGCCGTGGCGTACGGCCCGCTCCCATAAGTTACCTTCTAAATTCATCGTGGCGTACGACCCGATACCATATGTATTTTAAGTATTTCTCAACACTGTCGTGGCGTACGGCCCGATCCTGTATATATCACAAATATTCCTCAACACTGCCGTGGCGTACGGCCCTATCCCATATATACTTCAATTTCTTTTCAACTCTGCCGTGGCGTACGAACCGATCCCATTTATATATTTCAAACACTTTTCAACTCTGCCGTGGCGTACAACCCGATCCCAGATATATTTCAATTACTTTCTTCCATAACAAATTCCTTTCCTTTCAACAACTATCCATAAAGCCTTAGAGGAACAATACTATACAAATCATAATCTCATAGTACCTATGGCGTCACAATGAATCATATAGAGCATTTCAAGGAAGCATATAAGGCATATAAAGCATTATGAGGGAGCATACAAGGCAGGATGTGGGCCTAACTACCCGGACAAAACAATAATAGCCGCTACGTACAAACTCTCGTCACTTGGCGCGTACGTAGCCCCCAAACAATTTACACATAGCATATACATCACCTATGGGGACAATTCCCTCTTACAAGGTTAGAAAGGAGACTCACCTCGTGTCGAATCTACCCCTCGGACCACAATTGCGCCCGAAACTCCGAACTCTACACCCGAGGACTCGCTACTAGCCAAAAAGGTGTAAAATAATATCAATGCATGCATAATGTGGGAAATTATCTTAGTTATTTACTAAAATCGCTATTCTTGAAGAATTCCCAAATTCCAACCCCGGTCCCGCATATTCAAATTCCAAAGTTCTCGAAGGGATCACTCACCCAAAGCCTAAGGATCATTAATGTGTGGTTTCTACTTGAATTCATGGCCTAAAATGGAAAATCACAAAATTCTCAAGAACCCTAAAATTACTACCTAATTCTATGATTTTTAGATAATTTAGTAGGGAATTTAACTAGGAATTAATGTTTGAAACTAATGCTAGATAGGGAATTTACTTACCTCAAGTACTAGGTTAAAGGCCCTCTTGGAAGCTCCCAAATAACCCAAGGAAGAAGATGGAAAATGGAAGAAATGACTCAATCCCGTGTTTAAATGAAATATCATTGCCTGGCCTACAGGGATTCCGCACCTGCGGCTCGAGGACCGCACCTGCGAGCTAGGGCTCGCACCTGCGGAATTGGGCAAGAAGGGCTGGGGTCGCACCTGCAGAGCTGGAGACCGCACCTACGGTTCTGCTCCTGCGGAAGAGGACCTGCACCTGCGAGGCAAGGACCGTAAGAGCGGTCCCGCACCTACGGCTGGGCAACCGCACCTGCGGTCACACCAGATCAGGTGCACCAGCTGCATCTTCAGCTGATTTTTGGCCTCGTGTGGTGTCTGGGAGGCACCTGGCCCCACCCGAGCCCCCGTCCAACTATACCAACAAGTTCTAACTAATAATATGAACTCACTCGAGCCTTTGGAACACCCAAAAAAGCGCTAAATCTAATAATCACCCCTCAAAACCCCTAGGATCAAACTTAAGGATTTCTAAGTTCTTGATTTCTATAACAACGCGCCGGACCGACCTATACTACCCGGAACGGCCCCAAATTTTGCAGACAAGTCATGAATGACATAACGGAACTATCCCTGATCTCGGAATTTCATTCGGACCTCGGGAACATAAAATCACATTCTAAACCAAATTTCAAATTCTATGAAAATCCACAAAACTTCATTAACTCTAAATTTTCCCATTTTGATCTGAAACCCGTCAAATCAAATCCGTTTCTTACCAAATTTCACAGATAACTTAAATAACACATATTGAACCTGTTCCGGGCTCCGAAACCATAATACGGGCCCAGCGGCACAGGTTTCACATCAAGGTTTATTTTTATAAGCCTTTATTATTTTCAGAAAATAATTTTCTTTAAAAAATTTATTTCTCGGACTTGGGTCCTCGGAATTCAATTCCAGGCATACGCCCAAGTCCCATATTTTCCTATGGACCTCCCAGGACCGTCATATCACAAATCCGGGTCCGTTTATCAAAAATGTTGACCAAAGTCAACTTTATTCAATTAATTATCATAAATCAACTCTTTAACCAGTTGTCACATAAAGGCTTTCAGGCTACGCGCCCGGGCTACGCACGCACATCGAGGTAAGATTAACGGAGGCTTTCGAGGCCTCGGAACACCGTCATAATTATCTTTACATAAGATGACCTTTCGGGTCATCACAGACCCAGTCATTAGTGTCTAAGGCATATAGTTGAGTTGGTCATCGAGAGACAATGTAGAGCTGCATTTCGCCCACAGTCTTGGCATTTATTTTCATCTTGTACAACTGTCTTTATTTCAAACAATATTGTTATTTAGTTTTTTTTCCAGACTTGTACTTCCGTCTAAAGGTCATGAATCTGTATTTACCAGTTTTGGAGAATTTATCATGTATTAGCATTATTATGTTACATCGGGTGCTTTAGATTGTATCATTTTGTTAATTCTGTTATTATATTTCGTCTTGTTATGTTCGACTTGCCTAGTAAGTGTGTTAGGCGCAATCACGCTCAATTTATGATTTTTAGTCGTGAAAAAAAATATTAATCGACTTTTATGACGTTAATATTTGTTTAATGAAGCAACTTAAACATGGAGATAATTGTAACTAACCACAATTTTGATTTTTGAAGAATCCATGTTTGCTAGGAATCAATTTTCTAATTAAAGTGCAATATCCTACAAACTGTTCAAGATCCAGCTACAGAGACAAAATTTCTTTTTCATCTTCTTGATTTCTAACATCATATATATTCTTTATCTCCAGAAAGATGATGTTTTCATCTTCAGGTTGTTAAAGCTATTTTTCTATCTTGAATTTCGATTAACGTACGTTCCTTTTAACATTTTTTTAATTTTTTTCTTTCATGTTTTGGATATTTAGATAACAGGGTAATGTCTATGCTTTGATTAGTTTTTCTTTTAAGTGACACGCTTGTTCATAATTTTTTTTGGTATTTTCTTAAATGTGATAGGTCTTTGAGAGCATGAATTTGGGGTGCTTAAAGATGAGAATTATGGTAAATTTTGTGTCTTAGATTGTTATAGTTTTCTGAGTTGAATACATACATGGCTCCTCCAAAACTATATTTCGCGCTCCCTTTTTCTCCCCAAGGCACTCATTTCGGGCCCCGGTTGAAAAAGGGTTTAAGACATTGGTTGAGACAATTCGTTCCTTTTGGGAAGGGGGTTTGCATTACGAACCATTTCAATAGTACGGGTGCTGCCGCTTTCTTCCTGTGGTTACTATTAGAACGCAAGCCAAGGAACTCAAAACCACAACACAATCTGAAAAGTCGCCACCTAGCGATTTTAAGGTGCGTTAGAGCACCTAGGGGGTTCATTTATAACTACGTTTGATAACCAGAGACAGGGTAAGGGTTTGAAATTATCCTAAGGGGAAAGTGTTAGGCACCCCTCAGGATCCACAAGTGTGGTTCCCGGCCAAACAGTTTTTTGTGAATTTGTACAATTTAGCAGATAAACAAGTATGACTCAAATAATAGGGGATTTAGGTCTAACTACACAGATATTTGAAAACAGTTAATGGAAAGCTAAATTTTGAAAGGAATTACAATCCAAGCATGTTTTGAAAGTGAAGGGGTATCCTAGGTTCGCTTATAATATGGATCACATCAATGCAATACCCGGTATGACACTCATCGAAGAGGGGCTACCCGTGGTATTAGCGCACCGGTCATCATGTCCATTGTGAACACCCAATTTTTTTCCCGCATGGAAATTACTCCTAAAAATAATCAAAAAATAACTTTTAATGAATTTTAGGAACTTTTCTCTATTTAGTTGTATGTCATGCATGTTTAATACTTCAAAATTACAGAAAAAATCATAAAAAATTGTCACATTTTCATTTCATGCCATCTTAGGTTTAATTTGTATTTTTAAGAATTAATTACTCTTTAATTGTTAGAATAATACATGAAAATCACCAAAAAATATATATTAGCTTTAATCAATTAGTTTATTTAATTAGTTAAAATGTTAATTAGGTCGTTTTGGTAAAAACAAATTTAATTAGTAGTAAAGTGGCTATTTTTGAAAGATAAAATTTGCCTCTCATATCAAATTTGCCCAATTTCAGGGGCCAAATTACCCAAGCCCATACCATCCTAGCACTACCCAAATACCCATTCCCTACGAAACATGACTCCTTAGATCCCAACAGAGCGCCATTTCCCCCTTTCCCATCGTCTTCCTCACTCCATCTGCACCAAGAAAAAGACCCTGCCGCCCTGAAGCAACCACTCGCCGCCACCGCCGGCCTTCCCCATTAAAACACATAAAAATACACACACACTTCTAAGTCTTTAGCAACTATTGAAAAATCGCAGAACTCCAGATCTGAAAACCAAAGAGCTCTGAAGAAAGGAGAATAGTTGTAACGACCCAGCCGGTCGTTTTGCGTATCAGGGTCCCATTTCCTTAAATGAAACCTTTCATAGCGGATATCCGTGCTTTATGACTCGCGGGAGCGGGTGGTCTGGGATTTGGGAATGATTTGGATGGTTTAGGAACACTTGGTTCCTTAAGGCTGGCCTATTTGGCCAAGTTTGACTTCGGCCAGTATTTTGAGAAAATGACCTCGGAATCGAGTTCTGACCACTCTAGTAGCTCCGTATGATGATTTCGGACTTGGGCGTATGTTCGGCTCGGGTTTCTGATGACTCTGGAGCGTTTCGGCGCCCGAAATGGAAATCGGGATTTCCTTAAGTTTAGAATTTGGCTTGGAATGGGACTTCATGCTATCGGGGTCCGAATTGAATTCCGCGACCAGCAATAGTTCCGAATAGTCATTTATGACTTGTCTGCAAAATTTGTGGTAATTCTGAATAGTATAAACCCGTCCGGCGTAATGTAATGAATTCTAGAATTTCAAAGTTCTTAAGTTTGACTAATTTGGTTTTGGGGTTTGATTCTTAGTTCTGTTGTTGTTTTTCATGTTCCAGAAGTTCGAGCGAGTCCGTATAACGAATACAGACTTGCCGATGATTTTGGACGGGGTCCCGGTGGGCTCGGGGTATTTTAGACCCCCGGGAGCTAAGTTAGAAAAACTAGAAAATTCGTGTCTGGTTTCCTTCTCTACGATCGCAGAGGGATAATTGCGATCGCAGAGAGGGATTTCTCCTGGGCTAAATTTTGTTCTCTGCGATCGCAGACATCACCCTGCGATCGCATAAGTCTCTTCCCCTACCTTCTGTGATTGCAGACCTCACTCCTGCGATCACATCAGCCTAACTCCCCACTCTCCGCGATCGCAGGCCCCATCTATGCGATCGCATATCGTTGTTTGGGGCCCAGGACCATTTGTTCTCCGTGATCGCAGACCTCCAGCCGCGATCGCAGTGGTCCGACAGCTTGGTCTATGCGATCGTAGGCCTGATGCCGCGATCACAGTGAAGGTTTTCCTGGGCAGTATTTAAATGCTCAATTACGGGTTGTCTTCCTCATTAGTCATCTTTTACCTCCATTAGAGAGCACCCAAGGTTGAAGAACACCTCCCACAACCACCCACTGAAGAGGTAAGCAATTCTCTCCTATTTCTCACGATTATGCATGGAATTTAGCGGGTTAATTCCTAAAAGAAACAAAAATCATGAAATTTGGTAGAAATTCCTAGGGCTTTGATAATTAGTGAATTATCCCTTTTTTGGCCATGAACTCCTAAATAAATTATGTAATTACGATCCTTGGGCTTCGGGTAATTCATTGCTTCAAGAATTTTCAAAATCCGAACGCGTGGGCCCGGGGTCGAAATTTCAAAAACCTTCAAGAATACTATATTTTGGGATTTCTTGCAAATTTTTATTCTTGGAGCATAAATTGAATGAATTATGCTATGTTTGGCTAGCTGTGAGCCGTCGAGGGTAGTTTCAGAATTTCAGGCGCGAATTTTGATCCGGTCCTTGGTCTGAGGAGTGCTTTTATCGAGGTGAGTCTCCTTTCTAACCTCGTAAGAGGGAAATTGTCCCTCTAGGTAACCTTGTTTGCTATGTGATCTTTTTTGGGGGCTACGTACACACCAAGTGACGAGAGTCCGTACGTAGTGGCTATTACTGCATCGTCCGGGTAGCTAGGACACAACATGCTCATTGTTTTCTCCTGTTGCAGCATAGACATGACTTGTATACTTATGTGATTGGTATTGTTGTCTTTGAACGTTGTGATACTTGGCTTGATTTAAGTGTGATAAGAGAATCACGGCAGAGTGATGATTGATTATATTATGGGATCGGGTCGTACGCCACGGTGAGATTGAGACTACAAGGGTGGGATCGGGCCGTACTCCACGGGAGAGTGATGATTGATTATATTATGGGATCGGGTCGTACGCCACGGCGAGATTGAGACTACAAGGGTGGGATCGGGCCGTACGCCAAGGCGAGAGTAAGACTACAAAGGTGGGATCAGGCCCTACGCCACGACGAGATTGAGACTGCCAGGGTAGGATCGGGCCGTACGCTACGGCGAGATTTAGACTACCAGGGTGGGATCGGGCCGTAAGCCATGGCGGATATCAAACTTGTTTGATTTGAGATTGTTATTTGATGACGGATATTGATGTACTTGATTATTTGTTTTACTTGCCTACAGTTTTCTTTACATCCTGCTTACCTTACGACTGTTGGACCTTAGTGAGTATCGAGTCGACCTCTCGTCACTACTTCTTCGAGATTAGACGGGATACTCACTGGGTACATATTTATATATATGTACTCATGCTGCACTTTCTTTCCTTTTCTGTACTTGACTGTACAGGTCCGGAGGCTGGTCCATCTGATTTTCAGGCCGGTTCCAGATATTGATAGTGTGGTCATACTTCACGGTGAGCTGCTTTGCTGGCGACTTCCTAGAAGCACCCTGGAGTTTCTTTTGTTATGCTCTATGTCTATTTCATTCAGACTGGGACCCTGTATATGTTGTAGTCATTGTATATTCAGTAGTTGCCCGTGACACTCGTGACTCTAGTTCCTGGTACACATGCGGTATTTATTTTTGGGGTTTTGGGATGTATATCTATGTATATGTTTTATTTCGGCCTTGTATCTACTATGATTTTACCTTCACTCCGGACTAGTATCATGTTAGTTGTTATAAACTGGTAACCATTGACTTGTTTGATCGAATGGGAAGGGAATCACTTAGTGAAAATTTTATCGGCTTGCCTAACCCCGCTGTTGGGCGCCATCGCGACCCGAAATAGGATTTGGGTCATGACAACGTGGTATCAGAGCCTTAGGTTCACGTAGTCTCACGAGTCACGAGCAAACCCAGTAGAGTCTTGCGGATCGGTACGGAGACGTCTGTACTTTTCTTCTAGAGGCTATAGGGCATTAAGAAACTCCTTTTGTTCATATCCTATCGTGCAATCAGTGATGTACTCTAACCTGTTCTTCTACTCTCTCACAGATGGTGAGGACGCGTTCTTCACATGTTCTTGATCCAGGGGAGGCTGCTACCCCTGCCGCTCGAGGCCGCGGTAGGGGCAGGGTAGGGCTCCTGTTCGTAGTAGGGGGCGAGGGCGTCCCAGAGCTGTACCGGTTGCACCGATTAGGGATACTTATTTTGAGGAGCAGGATGAGCTGCCTCCAGTAGTTCCACCACCAGCTGAGTTTATGACGGTGCCGGGCTTCCAGGAGGTCATGGGCCGTATGCTGAGGTTCATGGACACTATGTCCCAGGCAGGGGTACTTCCATCAGGTCCCGCTACTTCCCAGACAGGAGGGGGAGTTCAGACCCCTACCGCTCAGTCTATAGGACCACCAGCAGCAGTACAACGTACTCCAAATATTCCACCAGTGATCGCGGTTCAGCCTGGGGTGGCAGCACTGGAGCCCAGGCCAGTTGCAGAGATAGACCAGCAGAAGCTGCTGGGTAGATGGACCCAGCTTCACCCTCCGACCTTCGGGGGTGAGCGGGGAGAGGATGCACAGGATTTTATCGAGAGGTGCAGGGTCAGACTGCACAACATGAGGATATTAGAGTCACATGGGGTAGACTTCACGACATTTCAGCTTGAGGGAAGAGCTCGCCGCTGGTGGCAGTCTTATGTACTCAGTAGACCAGCAGGGTCTCCACCGGTTACTTGGGAGCAGTTTATTCAGTTATTTTTGGACAAATACATTCCACCATCTGAGAGGGAGGAGCTTCGGGGTCAGTTTGAGAGGTTAGAGCAGGGGCAGATGTCCGTGTCAGATTATGAGGCCAGGTTCTCAAAGTTGTGTCGCCATGCTCTAATGATATTGCCCACAGATGCTGAGAGGGTTCGACGGTTTGTGGCAGGCTTACATCCTGGTATTAGGACTTCCATGGCCAGAGAGGTGGAGATGGGTACCCCATATCATCTTGTAGTCGAGATAGTTCGACGTATCGAGGGTTACCGTGCGAGGAGTAGAGAGCAGGGTCAGCAGGATCAGTAAGACAAGAGGCCCAGGTTCACAGGTGACTTCAGAGGGGCTCTAGCTAGGGCCAGGGGTCAGTACGGAGGTGTCCAGTTCAGCAGGCCTTCCTATTCAGCACCTCCAGTACCTCCTAGGGTTGTTCCAGTCATGCCCCAGTTTAGCGCCATGCCAGAGCGCTCCTATCATCCTCCAGCCATCCAGAGTGCACCCAAAAATTATTCTAGCCATCAGAGATCCTCCAGTTCTTATCCCATTGCTTTACCAGAGGGTTCACATCGCTCTTCAGCTATTCAGGGTTCCTCCTCTTCAGGGCAGCGAACAGTAGTGCTAGGGGTTTGCTTCGAGGGTGGGGATCTAAGTCACGCATGGAGGTTTGTCCCAGGTATCGGGGCAAGGCCATGCAGTAGAGCCAGCAACCTATGATTACAGCACTAGCAGCACGACCACCTAAGGGTGGAGGTCAGGTTGGCAGGGGTCACCCTAGAGAGGGAGGCCAGCCAGGAGGGGGTCGTTCAGCTCCAGCTCGTCCTGGGGAAGCTCAGTCATCGAGTGCTCCAGCCAGATTTTATGCTATTCCAGCCAGGGCAGACGCAGTGGCATCAGATGCTGTGATTACAAGTATTATTTGGTCTGTGGTAGAGAGGCTTCAGTGCTATTTGATCCAGGGTCTACATATTCATATGTTTCAGCATTATTTGCCCATTCTCTGGATGTTATTTGTGAGTTTTTGGGTTCTCCCTTGTATGTATCCACTCCTGTGGGCGACTCTGTAATGGTAGACCGGGTCTACCAGTCTTGTGTGATTACTTTATGTGGGTTTGAGACCAGAGTCGACCTATTGGTTCTTGATATGGTTGATTTCGAGGTCATCTTGGGCATGGATTGGCTATCCCCTCATCATGCTGTCCTGGATTGCCATGCCAAGACAGTTACATTAGCCATGCCTGAGTCGCCGAGGTTAGAGTGGAGGGGTGCTTCAGTTAGTGACTTCAGTCGGGTCATTTCCTTCGTGAGAGCTCGGCACATGGTCGAGAAAGGGTGTCTGTCTTATCTTGCTTATGTGTGGGACACCACCGCCGAGTCTCCTACCCTTGATTCAGTGCCTGTCGTTCAGGAGTTTCCGGATGTGTTTCCTTCAGATCTTCCAGGCATGCCTCCAGATTGAGATATAGATTTCTGCATTGATTTGGCTATAGATACTCAGCCTATTTCTATTCCTCCCTATCGTATGGCTCCTAAGGAGCTAAAGGAATTGAAGGAGCAACTTGAGGAATTGTTGGACAAGGGGTTTATTAGGCCGAGTGTGTCGCCGTGGGGTACTCCAGTTCTACTTGTGAAGAAGAAGGATGGGTCTATGCGGATGTGTATTGACTACCGCCAGTTGAATAAAGTGACCATCAAGAACAAGTATCCTCTGCCGCGCATTGATGATTTGTTTGAACAGCTACAGGGTGCTCGTGTGTTCTCTAAGATTGATCTGAGGTCAGGTTATCACCAGTTGAAGATTCGGGCTTCTGATGTCCCGAAGACTGCATTTCGCACCAGATATGGCCACTATGAGTTCTTAGTGATGTCCATTGGCTTGACTAATGCCCCAGTAGCATTTATGGACTTGATGAATAAGGTATTCGGGCCGTATATCGACTCCTTCGTTATTGTTTTCATTGATGATATATTGATCTACTCATGGAGCCTGGGAGAGCACGAGCAGCATTTGAGAGTTGTACTTCAAACCTTGCGAGAGCAGAAGCTGTATGCTAAGTTCTCAAAGTGTGAGTTTTGGTTAGAGTCTGTGGCATTTCTGGAGCATGTGGTGTCCGGTGAGGGCATCAAGGTTGATCCGCAGAGGATTGAGGCAGTTCAGAGTTGGCCGCGTCCTACTTCAGCTTCTGATATCAGGAGTTTTCTGGGTTTAGCAGGTTATTACCATCGGTTCGTGGAGGGGTTTTCTTCTATTGCAGCCCCATTGACTAGATTGACTCATAAGAATGCTCCATTTCAGTGGTCTGACGATTGTGAGGCGAGCTTTCAGAAGCTCAAGCTAGCATTGACTTCAGCACCAGTGTTATCATTGCCTTCTGATTATGGAGTATATACAGTGTATTGCGACGCTTCACGTGTCAGGTTGGGATGCGTGCTGATGCAGGATGGCAGGGTTATTGCTTATGCTTCGCGCCAGCTGAAGGTTCATGAAAAGAATTACACTATGCACGATTTGGAGTTAGCGGCGATTGTTCATGCTCTGAAGATATGGCGACATTATCTATATGTTGTATCTTGCGAGGTCTATACTGACCACCGCAGCCTGCAGTAACTGCTTAAGCAGAGGGACCTTAATTTGAGGCAGCAGAGGTGGATTGAGTTGTTGAAAGACTATGATCTCACTATTCTGTATCATCCGGGAAAGGCAAA
>ML299504.1:0-35654 GCA_005239495.1 Nicotiana undulata | reverse complement strand
CAAAACACCAAGCTTTCATTTAATTAACATGGTTGATCAACACCAAAACAGATTAAAACAAAGACAAACGAAACATGAGTACGACAAAATTAAAAAAACTGAAACAAACAACTAGACACAGTCCCGAACTAGGCACTTGATAGGATATGAGGGGGTAGTTCTGGAAATTCCTAAGTTTGGGGTGGTGTAGACGAGGCAGGATTCTTGGTTTGGAGAAGAGACAACATTTGGTGTAAGACACCCTCATTTTTCTCCTTCTCCTTGGCTAATTCAGCTTTGAGAGCATCACGCTCACCTTCTACCTCAACTAAGCGAGTCTTCAAGCGAAGGATCTCCATATCCTTTTGCTCACTTTCTTGCACCAGAGTACCGACCTTGCTGTAAACCGGTTGCTTCCGAGATGAACCAGGTTCATCTGCCGGGGCACTGACAGTGTAATCACAAGACAACAAAATGTCCTTCCCAAAGAAATCCTTAGCAGTAGCCATTTCAGCCTTCTTTGTAGGAACTCCAAAATGACCTAGAACTGTNTTTAATCACAAACTCAAAGAACAACTTGTGTTCAGGCTTCATCTCGCTTTTGTACACTGCCCTGGGCTCAAGCTCTTCTTCATTGTCACAAAAGAATTTGGTGATGGTAAGTGCTGAGGCCATTCCATCCAAGCAAGGCCATCCCTGCCTTGTATAATAATCATATCCCTCAGTTGGAATGTCTAGAATGACTCCCAGTTCTTGTGCGTCAAAAGAGACTTCAACTCCCCTGACCAATGATGTAACCCTTCCTCCAATCACAGTTGCATTCCCCATGAATTCCACTACCTCATTTCTGACTAGCCTGCCCTCCAAGCGAAGGACCATGTCCTTCCAGCCTTGAGCTGCCAGAAAATCCACTAAGTACCTCATACCCGGCTCCTCCAGGTCTTTCGACAATTTTCCCTTCAAAATATGTCGCTTTCCAAACATGGAAACTCTGTCCATCGACACTTCTCCAACCTCCTTCTCATCATCTCCACTCCAATCAGGATCATTATCTTTCTCAACAATCTGAACTTTCTTCTTCGACTTTACCTTGGACCGTGTCCTTGTAGATGTACCCACGGTGGTAGCAGACATAGGTGCTGACTTCTTTGAGGAAGTCTTAGTCAATTTTTCCTTGGGTGTCTTGACCACCACTAGAGTAACCTCTTCATTCTTTTGGACCAGGTCCAACATCTCATCAACAACAATAGGCTCAACAGGCTCCCCTACTTTCGCTTTCCCTTTCTCAGCTCTCTTTCTTTTGCTCTCTTGAAGAGCTTTTTCCATTTTTTCCTCTTATTCACGAACAGTATTTCTCGTAGCTCGTACCCTTGGAACAGGTACACCAACAGACTCATCAGTTTTCCTTTTCTTTGAGGCCTTAGACTTGATGGACTTGGGAGTCCTTCTCTTCTTGGGGTTGTATGAGTCCCCCAGTTTCTTAAGTCTCTCAGCCAAGGTTTCTTCCCCAGAAGAAACACGATCATCTATCTCCTTCATAAGCTGTTCTAATCCAGCAGCAGCATCCTCCACTTCATTAGTTCCCCCTAAAACTACGACATCATCTTCAAGATTATCAGGAATGGGGCCACAAATACTGAGTATGGAACCATCCTTCCCAGAACCCCTCACACCTGCATCTCCCTCATTCTCACTAATTTTCCCAGTTTTTCTTGGCCTTCTTGGCACTTCCACATCCACCACAGACCCAACCAGCACAAATCTATTTTCAGAATTTAACACAGAGGTAACATCAGTATTACCTTTCTCAGCACTTGACGAACCAGGTGCATCATCCTCTTGTGCTGATTTAAATGATTCACTGGATGAATCAGGTTTGGATTCTTCTTCAGCCTGTAACAAATCTTCCAAGAACTTTGCTCGTGACCCTGAAGCCACAAATTTTCGTGCAAGAACCTTGACACGACGGGGTTTTGGGGTTGGAATAGGGTTTGGTGTAGTTCTAAGAGCCTCATGGTATTCAAGGGTTTCAGGTGTCTCAAGAGATTCAAAAATGTATACCGGTGGGGAATCAGACTCATATACTCCTTCATCGTAGTCACGATTTTGAGAATCAGATGAAGCAAACAACATTTTTTATTTTTGAGAGAAAAAGAAGAAAGGGCAAAAGACAGTGGAAATTTGAGTGTTGAATGACTTGAACATGGTTCGTCTATAGCTTTATTCACAATGGGTAATGATGGACTATTTATAACTTGCTGCTGGGGTAATTGTAACGGACGAGTATTAACACAAGTACGATACTAATCGATTAAGGACTGTCAGTGATTTGACATTGATTAGACCGTTTCTTTCCCCCTAAAACTAGGCTAATTTAATGATACGGAACTTCTTGAAACTGGTTCATTTTGGGTAAGTACAAGAATTTGAACTGAACCATAAAAGGATAGAGTCCTACTCATGTATGACTGTACTTGAATTAATACATGTATGGAGATGAAAACGTACCTTGTCAGTCATGTAAACCAGCATGGATGAACCAGGTTCATCCTAAAAAAAACTTTATTTTGCCTCAATTCACAAATAGAGAAACATTATTAGCAATTAGGGAATCATATTAATACATGGCAGAAGAGTATGACAACAAAGACATAGTGCTGAGCAATGATTAATCTGTTTAAGTAACCTAATTAAAATTTCTAGCCATAAAACTTTCTCCTTTTTTTTAATAGATGATCTTAATCATCCCTAATTCAAACATGTTTCTCTCATAATGCTCCCTACTCAATGTTTTGGTAAATATATCAGAAATTTGATGATCAGTGGCACAAAATTCAATTGAGATCATCCCCTTCTCATAATTATCCCTCAGGAAATGGTGCCTAACATCTATGTGCTTATTTCTCTTGTGATGAACCGGGTTCTTAGTAATACTAATAGTACTAGTGTTATCACAGTAAATAGGAATGCATCCCACATCTATACCAAAGTCCAGGAGTTGTTGCTTAATCCACAGCAACTGAGCACAACAAGAGGCTGCAGCCACATATTCAGCCTCAGTAGTAGACAAGGCTACTGAATTTTGTTTCTTGGTAGCCCAAGATACAAGGCAGGAGCCCAAAAAGTGAGCCATACCTGAAGTACTTTTCTTGTCAACTAGGAAACCTGCATAATCAGCATCAGCATATCCTACAAGGTCAAAATTACTACCTTTAGGATACCAAAGGCACAAATCAGTAGTGCCCTTCAAATATCTCAAAATTCTCTTCACTGCAGTGAGATGGGACTCCTTTGGATTGGCTTGAAACCTAGCACATAGTCCCACACTAAACACAATATCAGGTCTACTTGCAGTAAGATATAGTAGAGATCCAATCATCCCTTTGTACGTCTTCTGATCAACGGATGAACCATGTTCATCCACATCTAATTTTGTAGCTGTGGCTATTGGGGTATCTATCTCCTTTGAATCTTCCATTTTGAACTTCTTGAAGAGTTCTCTCACATACATTTGCTGATGAATCATTGCTCCATGCGGGGTTTGTTTGATTTGCAGACCTAAGAAAAAGGTTAGCTCACCTATCATACTCATTTCAAACTCACTCCCCATTAGTGTAGCAAATTCCTTGCTGAGATTCTCAGTTGTTTACCCAAATATGATATCATCAATATAAATTTGTACAATCAGAAGATCTTTTCCCTTTTCCTTTAAGAACAAAGTGCTGTCTATTTTGCCTCGTTTGTACCCATGTTCCAGCAGGAATTTTGACAATCTCTCGTACCAGGCTCTAGGTGCTTGCTTGAGTCCATAGAGAGACTTGTCAAGTTTATATACATGATTAGGTGATTCTTTAATTTCAAAACCAGGAGGCTATTTTACAAATACCTCTTCCTTCAAATAGACATTGAGAAAAGCACTCTTTACATCCATCTGATGCAAAGTGAATTCCATGTGTGCAGCAAATGCTATAAGAAGTCTGATTGCCTCCAATCTTGCCACAGGAGCAAAGGTCTCATCATAATCAATTCCCTCTTCTTGGTTGTATCCTTGAACAACCAGTCTTGCCTTGTTTCTAGTAACAGTTCCATCCTCATCGAGTTTATTCCTGAAGACCCACTTGGTGCCAATTATTGATCTGTCCAGTGGTCTGGGTACCAAGTGCCATACTTGACTTCTTTCAAATTGATTCAGCTCCTCTAGCATAGCAGTTACCCAGTCAGCATCTTTCAGGGCTTCGACAATGTTCTTTGGTTCAATCATGGATAGAAATGCATCAAACGCACACAGATTTTTCAAGGAGGATCTAGTTTTGATTCCAGATCTCAGGTATGTTATGATGTTCTCAAGAGGGTGAGAACTCTGATATCTGTGTGGTTTGAGAGCCAGTTGTTCACTTTTGGATTTTTCCAAGTTGTCTTGTTGCAATGGAACAAGATCAGGACCAGTATTTTCATGAGAGATTCTCCCTGTCGAGTTGCGTGGGGTTTTTGGACCTGGTCCATCACCTGTTCCATCTCCCATAGGTGCTTCAATGTAGTCATTGCTCCTCACCAGTCCAAGCTCCTTATCTTCTAGTTCCTGTCTCTCAGATAAAGTGTTAGTTTCATGAAAGACAACATGTACGCTTTTTTCTACACACATAGTTCTTTTATTATATATTTTATAAGCTTTGCTATGTGTAGAATATCCCAAGAACACTCCCTCATCACTTCTGGGATCAAATTTTCCTAAAGAATCTTTGCCATTATTATGCACATAACACTTGCATCCAAAAGCCCTAAGATGGGATATGTTGGGCTTTCTCCCTTTAAGTAATTCATAGGGAATTTTCTCTACCAGAGGTCTGGTCATGCATCTATTGATAATATAACATGCAGTGTTAATTGCTTCTGCCCAGAAGCTGTGAGGTAGTTTGCTTGATAGAAGCATGGTTCTTGCCATGTCTTCAAGAGTTCTGTTTTTCCTTTTAACAACCCCATTTTGCTGTGGGGTTCTAGGTTAGGATCAAAATTAATTATTATACTTGGCTTTAATTTAAGGTTAATTTAATTAATTAAGATTGGTTTTAATTGAAATGAATTAAAATGGACCTGGGCTAAGATTGCCCAGACCCAAGCTGCCATAACAGGACTAGACCAAGCCAAATACACCCGGTCCAGCCCTGTGACAACCAAAACGACGCCGTTTAATTAGGGACGATCCACACCGTTGATCTCTTTTGATCAAACGGTTGAGAACCCCCCACCCATTTACTATTTAACTGTTTCACAAGCCCCCCCACCCCCCATTCCCTAAGTCTAATACCCCCTTCTCCCCTCCGTCTCTCACCCCCTTCAGAGACCGTCCAACCACCACCACAGTCCCACCGCTGCCCCGCCGTGCTCCGCCGGCCGGAAATCGCCTCCGGCGGCGGAGCTTCCCCAATCGATCCCATTTTTTAACCAGATGATCCTCATCATTCCCTCAATCACCTCCCACCATCGATTTCTCCAAAAACCCAACCAAAAACCTCCAATTTCGGATCTAGGAAGGCAGAACCTTAGAAAACTAATTCCGGCCGATTTAGAGATAATCAATGGCTCGGACCTTCATGAGTCAACTGCTCTTGACTATAGAAATTGATTCATGAGGGTTTGATTCATTTTCAAACCTGCCGGAATCCGGCCAAGGTCCGGCAACTTTGACTTTTCCGGCCAACTCCTATAAACGGGTATTTTGTATTTCTTTGTTTGCTGTCTTTTCTTTACGTACTGCTAAAATAAAAAAATATCATCACTGATTTTGTGTTATGCCAGTTTAGTTAGCATCTTTACTTCTATTTTGGCTTGATTGGTTATTGTTCTCCAATCCCTAAGTAATTATGTGACTAAGATGAACCAAAATAACAAGTTTGTTTAATTTGTTTAGTTAACAATGCTGTCTTCACAATTTTCATAAATCTATGTATCGAATTTCTGTTTCTTAAAGGAAAACTTACCTAATTGTTTGTCACCAATAAGTTTATATTCTCTTCATCACTTTATGATCGTTTTCCTGCCAAATTATATGACGAACCAGTGTTGATTGGTTAGCAATTAGGTTTTTGATTGACAAAACCTAGGGATCTCATTTAGCTGACTATCTTCTTTGATTCACACAGCCTTATTTTACCCACCTAGGATTCTTTGAACATTTAATTATGTTGTCATTCATGTCCGTTTAATCACTGTTAGTTCATCATGGTCTATAGTTAGTCACTAACTAATTAAGACCTTAAGACCTCACTTGGGCTTTTAATTGCTTAACTGGTTTAATTTGGGATTCAAGTATGAGTGGTTGATTTAAGTTTGATAGGAACTAATTAGTAGGCTGATTTGGTCAAGCTAATGGAAGAACTAGTCACATTCAGATAGAATTGAACCCAAAATCAGTGAACCTAAGTTTAAAGGACTAAATTAACTAACTTAAACTAATTAATAGGTCATTAAAACTAGAATTAGTCCCTAATAATGAATTTAACCTAATTCCTAAGATGATGAACAAGTTTAATTGAGTTAATTAGGAATTAATCATCCTTAATCAATTAAGGATAATAAGGAGTATAGTCTAATCCATCTGAAATAATCAGTTAATTAATTGAATCTTGATAGACAAAAAAGGGTTTAGCTACTAATCAATTAATTTAGAACAAAGTACTCCTTACCTAATGATTAACCTAGCTAACTGTCTTTAATTAAAGATCCTAAAAGTAATTAACATAAGTTAAAACTCAGATAGTTAACTAAAGTTAAGAAGCAACCCAAGTGAGTAACCTTGATTACCCAGTGGTTTCAGGGACTCCAAAGGGTACAATAGGTAATGTAGACTTAGGGAATCGGAATTTTAAGAGTAGAAAAGTCTTTAATAGGTAAGAATATTCTAGAATAGGGGCAGCTGTCTAAAAAGATAAGGTTGACAGCTGCCCTATGTACTATTATGTACTATTTACAACTTTTTAAATTGGGAATATTCTAAAAATATACCCCATTCCCAAATATCTATAAATAGACCCTCTCCCCTTAGTCTAAGGGGTTCCTGGACTCTGAAAAAATACTCTCTTCTAGTTGCTGAAAATACAGAATCCTTTTTATTCAAAAAAAAAAAAAAAAAAAAAGAAGTTTTTTTTTTCAAAAAAAAAAAAAGGGGAAAATATTATTAGAGTTTCTGGGTTTATTGCTGCTGGTTGCTGGTTTTTTCTGGGGCTTCCTCTAGTTTTCTGCCGCTGTTTCCTGAACTTATCTTCTTCTTTTGCTGTTTCTTGTGTACGCTTGACCTTTATTTGGTCAAGTTTCTGTTGTTTTACTCTTAAAAAGGTATGTATTAACTCTTCTTGTTCTCAATGAAATGCTGGATTGGAATTCTCTTCTTTTACTCATTGCTTAAGCTAGTTGTTCTTGATAAATAAGGCTATTTCTTATACTGTACGTAAATGTGGTTTCATAGATGTTTGTTAACATGATAATGAACCTGTGAGTGTGACAAATACTGTTTTGATATTGGTATTTTTGGTTGGTGTATGCTGTTTAATGACCGTTTAGTTAATATTCATTGTTCCAAATAATAGAACAAGCTGCACTAGGATGACTGAATCTGGCCTTTTTATGGTCAGATTCTTTCCCTAAGAGTGCACAAAATATGCTTTCAATTGAGTCTCTTTGGTCAATAAAGAGATTCAACAAGCATGTCTCTAGATAGGTTAGTATTAGCTCTAGGGTAGATGAATTTGGCTTGTTGATAGTCAAATTCACCCCCATAGTAGTGCATAAACACTAGTTGGCTGAAGTTTACCCCTCAAAAGGGTATAAAGGATGTAGTTAAGATAGGCATTAGGGTGAGGAATTTGAACCCTTGAATGGTCAAATTCATCCCCTACAAAATGCCTAGATAATCAAAGTACCATATAGTTTAGAATTATATTAATGTTAGTACTAAGGTAGGTGAATTTGACTCTTTGATAGTCAAATTCGTCTCATAACAGTGCATATGCAGTAGTTAACTTGCTGAAATCGTCTTTTCAAGGGATGTAAAATGGACAATCAAAGGCTCATTAGAGGAGAAAATCTGGAATCCTTCATACTGATCAGATTTATCCTCTTGAAACGCCTAAATAATCAAGTTAAGGAATTGATATGGACTAAAGGTCCCAAGTATAAAAATGACAAGTCCAGAGGTGAGTTGATCCTCTTATGATCACATTCACCCTGAGAAAGTGCATAAATAATTCTGCCAGGTAATATGGTTTGAATATAAGCATTATCAGAATTAAAACTGACCTTTCCATGGTCAGTTTGGTTTTAGTAGTTGCATAACACTCAATCAATTGGGGTGTTTACAGATTCCAAATGAAGGCACAAGTGTATGGCCTTAAGGGAATTCAAGTTAGGCAAATTAGCTAAAAATTTCCTTTAATTTTAGTTTTTTCTTTTCCATTTTTCTGGAAAATGTATTTAGATGGCAGTAGTTTATATTCATTTTCAGAATCATTGTAATTAAAGACTGGACTGTATATATTTAAATTCTGCTTTACTATTCATATTTTTTTTCCTCTGAAAAGTAGGTTATTTTTTTTGTTAATTTATAATCCAATCCCTGTCACTAAAATAGCATGACAATAGTAGGAAATTGAGTGTATATCTACGCTGGCATGTATAGGATTTTTATAAACACGCTGATTTGAAAAATGGCTGTCACGATTATAGTTACCATCAATGTAAGGTAGAGTTAATTACGACTAATTCATTTCACACCTAGTAAACTCTCTGACATCAACGTATGTAACATATTCTTTACAAAATGAATTTCAATTCCAGTGACACATGCTCATATTCAGATTGATAAAAGAAACTATAGATTAGGCCTAGACTACAAAATTTAAACACCAAGTATTCACTTTTGACCATCTGCATCCTTGAAAATCTGGTGATTTACAATACACAATTTGGCAAATCTTTGAATGTATATGAGTGCAATTTTCCCAAAAATAAAACTAAAACGCAGATTCTGGTTATATTCTGTGCAAACGTTCCTATTATGCTTATCCCTAGTGATGTTAGTTCAAATTATACGTATCCCTTCTTGTTAATTAGACACAATTAGGATTGGCCAAAAGGGTCGAAATAATTTGGGGCTAAAATATGGCCATAGCCCGAAACATGTTATCTTTAGGTTATTGGACATTATTTTAGGCAATCCTTAGGTAGAATGAATACCTTTAGTTTGAAATTAGACAAAAATCGATCATTACCTCAAAATTACTTTAAATTACACTCGGGAGTGGAAACTTATGCCCCCGACTCTCAAACTCCAAACAACTAATAAAAATGCACATAGCAACCACGGGTGCATTTCATGTGACGTGTTGCCGTGTGCTCAAAAACAACAAATGCACGACATCGTGATTTGTTTAATATAAATCCATAAACGTCCTAATTGATCTTAAAACTAAAACGCTCTTTCAAAATTAGAAAACATAAGGAATAATCGAATATTGCCTCAAATAGGCACTATAAACTGTCATGACCAATAGTCTTGATTACGTAAGCTACACTCGGGTTCGACGACTCATGTCCCCGTATTCAAACTTCAAATCATAGTAAAATCACGTGTTGCGGTTACGGGTGCATTTCATGTGGCGTAATTGTAATACGTTCAAAAGCATAACAAGTGCGCGTTCTCGTGATTTGTTTTCATGATAAATCCATACTTGCCAAAAGCGGTTAATTTTTAAAAAGGTTAAATTCACAATAGGCAAAAACACAAATCAGATAATTTAGGCCAAATATTAATGGTAAGCGACCGTGCTAGAACCACGGAACTCGGGAATGCCTAACACCTTCTCCCGGGTTAATAGAATTCCTTACTCGGATTTCTGGTCGGAGACAAATCAAAACAGAGTCAAAATTTCCTCGATTTGCGATTTAAAAAAAAAATAAAACGGTCTCCCGGAGCATCGTCAAAAATCTGGGTGGCGACTCTGAAAATTAAAATAAATCCCAAAATCGTATAATGTCACTTTAATTGGAAAAACTCTCTTATTACCCTTACCCGGTGTGAAAAAGGAGGTGTGACAGCTCTGGCGACTCTGCTAGGGAAAATGTTAGAACCCAGAACTTATGGTTCAGGGTTCAAGAATTTGAGCTTAGAATAAACTGTTATATTTTGGCTTTCGTTATCTGATTTTACATGTTTAAACCTGACGTGCTAATTTCCGCATTTACCGCTTTGATATTACTTGAACTGCGTATAAAACTGTGCCGAAACCCTTCTTCTCTCTGAGTCTTCTAAATCATCTGGGAAGTGTGCACTTCGTGTGACTTCTTTTCTGTTAGAGTCATCCGAATCTTAGAACAAGGTACGGACAAGTTGCAAAGCCGGTGAAAATTCTGTATTCCCGGTACGCTGCCCCGACCTCGGCTCGAGCTGTCCGCTCGGGTAAGACTTGTCTAGAAAAAAATCCCAGGGTATAAACCTAGTATGACATAGCCTCATGTCGGATCCCTAGTAGGAACGTTTACTTGCATCACGTGCATTTGACTTAGGGGACTCAACACAGGGGTTGGGTCCGTCTAGGACAGGTGAACCCAAAATGAAAGACTATCCGGGTGCATCCTACTTGCTATGTGTACAATATTTTGTTATGGTTTGTTTGTTGACCGGCTATATAAAAAAAATGAAATAAACAACAAAAGGGGAAGAAAAGAAAAAGAAAATGACAGAAAAACCAAGAGAGGAATAGAATAGGAGATTTAGCCGATTTTTATTTGAAAAACCCGATATTCGAGATCTTCCCGAAACTCTGCCAAAATTTCTGAAAATACTATTTCGAAATAAAGTGAGTCGGTGCATATTTTTTCAAAATTGTGTCGAGATTTCCCGAACTACGCATTGTTTGATTCTCACCGAATGTGAGATACGTAGGCAACCCTCATCGGGTCCAACCTTATTTTCAAAACCAAGACAGAAAACACGGTCGCAAAATTAGGTGATGATGTTCTTGCCTAAAATAGCCAATCGTCCCAACGGGACGCCAGAAGGCTGTTTTTGCAAAAATAGTCACTTATAGTCTTTTTGAAAAAAATTCGGCCCAATTAGCGAGCACAACCCTAAAAGCTTCCAACCCGAAATGTTGAGGGGCCGTATTCGCAAAGACGGTCCATTTCTTTTTAAAAAATAAATAAATTATTATAACAAAACTTTTGCAAAAATGACACTTTTTTTTTAGCCAAAACCTTGTTTGACTTTGTTTTCTTAATGAAAACATTCAAACAAATGTGCAGGATGAATACAGTTGAATACACTCCCTTTAGAGCTGTCGAGGAAATTTCCGTGGGACTCCATATGTGGTGGAGCGACCTGGGGGAAGTTAGTAGAAAATCTGTCGTAAAAGCTTTGGGCGAACTCACTGGCCTTCTAAAAATCAAGACAAGGTTGGATATCGTCGAAGCTTTAGTGTCATTTTGGGACCCTGCCCACAATGTGTTCCACTTTTCAGACTTTGAGTTGACGCCCACGCTAGAGGAAATAACGGGGTATGATGGTCTTAGTGACAATCTTAGAAGTCGGTATCCGGTGGCACCCAGGGCGGTAACTCCACACAAGTTCTTGGATCTTTTGAACATTAGTCGTGACACCCAAGACTCACACCTGGCTGAAGGGTTCTGCACTTTCTATTTTCTGTACAAACGGTATGGAGATCCTCAAGGCTATGAAGCTGAAAATACCGGTCTGACTCACCACAAGAACCAGGCTAAATGGGAAGCTCGCAGAGGGTTAGCTTTTGTGGTAGCATTCCTGGGCACTTTAATCTGCCCCTGAGGTGACAGACTGATAGATATCAGACTGGTAGGGATGGCAGATTTCATGACAAAAAAGAACAATGGCACTCTTATACCAATGATCTTAGCCAAAATTTACCGCGCCCTAACAATTTTCCAGTCAGGGGGAAAGTTCTTTGAAGGGTGCAACCTGCTCCTACAGATTTGGATGATCGAGCACCTCTGTCACCGCCCAGGTTACATGAACTATGGTTTAACCGGTCTGAATTGTATTGAAGAACACAGTACTCGGGTAGAAGGCCACAAATTTCCTGAGGGCACAGAAGCTTGGCACTCACATCTGAGTTCATTGACCGCCGACCGAATTGAGTGGACTTTCGGATGGCTCCCTGTCGGCGAGGTTATCAATATGTCCGCTGAAGTGTGCTATCTTTTGTTAATGGGTCTGCGGAGTATCCAGCCATATGCCCCACATCGGGTCCTACGGCAATTGGGTAGACAACAAGGCATTCCACATGATGAGGACTTAAGCCAACAAGCCATTGAGTTGTGTCCGAGAGCTGCATTTCCGGAAAGCAGGGTCCGTCAGATTTGGAACCAGTGCAGATTCTTAGAACCTCAGACTCGAGTGAGAAACTTATCTCAAGGAGAAGTAGAGCCAGACTATATTTCTTGGTATGGTAGAAGAGGCCGAGAGCACCAAGAATCAGAGCGACCCGCGAAAAGACCTCACGTACATCATTTTACGGAGCAAACGCAAGAACATTGGGGTTGGCTAGAAAAGGAAAACAACTACTGGGCCACAATAAGTAAACTGGAGTCCCGGATCCGAGAACTCAAATTTGAAAACACTTTACAAACTGCTGCGGCCGACGAGGAAACAGGTTGAACAAAGAAAATGAATCCCTCAGAGCTCAAATTAAGAAAATGAGGATAGCTATTGAAAACCCTGAAAGAAGTAGAGCCGACGAAAGACTTGTCACCAGTTTCAGGCAAAGGTTGCGTAGCTATGGCGACGATTTGGATAAGGCCGAGGAAGATTTGACCCGAGCTCGAGCAAAGTTGGCAAAGAATGTCGAATAAAGGGCAGAATTCGTGCAAAAATTGAAGAGAAAACACGACCAAGAAGTTCTGGGTTTGAAAGAAAGAATGGCCACCTTTGAAAACGAGATGGCCGAACAAGCACAAAGGTTTAAGGCAGAGAGAGAACAGTGTTATGACATGATAGCCCAGTTGGAAGAGGAATTATGATAGTGGCAAAAGCAGACTCACAAAGACGCCTAGGCTTTAGAGGCAAGATCTCAGCAGATCAGGCGTCTACTTCAGGAGAAAGGTATTATCAGACAAAGAGTCCGGGAGATAGCCGATTACATTGTCACCAAATGCCAGGAATGCGAAGACATGACTCGGACCACCTTCTTCTCAGCGGTTATGATCTTCGTCTACAAGATAATGGATGACCTCTACCGCCTCCAACAAGATATAGCACGCAGGCCCGTGGCAAGGACGAATGATGCCCCACGGGTGCCTGAGGTAATGGAAGCACTGATGTATTTTTGATATTTCTCGAGTCTGTATTTTATTTTCCTATTGTAGTCCTATCCAAGTCCACTATAGTTTTTACATTTCCAAGAAAGTGTGTCTTAAGTCTTTTATAGTTTCTTTTAAAAAAAAAGTTTCAAGATGTACTGAAGTTTCCCATGAAATTGAAAGTATTTTATCCAATGAATGAAAGTTTTGGAAAATGTTTATTTCTTTCCTTCAGGATTATCCCTTTGAACTACGTGATGATCTGATTCACGCTGCGTCGTGGTACGTAGGCAATCCATATAGGATTCGATCATAATCTTAAGAAATGAAAGTGAGAGAGAAATAAAAGAGCAAAAATAATAATAATATATATAGTAATACAATGAAAGAAAGAAAAGAGTGGTAGAGAAAGGCAAAAGGATGAAAATAGGATAAAAAATGAGGGAAAGTTCAAATTCGAGAAAATGAAGCCGGGATGAGACACACAACCGTTGCAAAACATATAGAAAGCGTTTAGTTGCCTAGGTGCATTGCATACCCCAAACATGCGATTTCCCTATGTGATAAAATGTTTCAACCTAACGTTTCGTTGGTTCACTCTTAAAGGTGTTTTTCTAGGGTGGTTGGTTTTGCGGTAACCTGGCTCCCCATCCCTACTTCACTAGATCAAAGGGAAGCATAGAAATGACGTCCGAAAGCCACTTATCAATCGTCAACTCTTCTGTGGAGGACCCGAATCCGGTCATCCCAACGTCGGAGTCAGCCACAGCTGAAGATAATAGGATTCTGCGTTGCCGCATGTTAGAAATGTGGGACGCATGGTCCAATGGTAGGTAACCGCCCAGTTCCATCCTGGGTTTCCCCAAGATAATCCCCAGGACAGCCGGAACTTCTAACATCCCTATAAGTTACCCGGCCACACCGCTCGGATACCCAACTATGTCGGCTCACTTTGCCGGAAGACCTTCTGAGGTTCGCCCCCAGGTCTTGTTCTCCGGTGCATCATCCAACATCTTCACTGCACCACCGAGCTCTGCCACGGCTCCACCAACTATCACTGGGCCCAACTTTGAACCGCCGGTATTTGCATTCCAAACGCCATCATTTCTGGGCGCCACTCATGTCACTCCTGATTCATACCCCCAACAACCTCAGTATGAAGTTACTTTGGGACGAGATAAGAAAAGCCCCGAGCACGAAGAAATGGCTCGGAAAATGAAGAGTATCGAGCAGAGCCTCAAGAACATACAGGGGCCGAGCGGGCAGAAAAGCGTTTCCTACGCTGATTTGTGCATGTTCCCACACGTCCACTTGCCTCTCGGGTTCAAAACCCCCAAGTTCTAAAAATATGATGGACATGGGGACCCCATCGCTCATCTGAAAAGGTATTGCAACCAACTCCGAGGAGCAGGTGGGAAAGAGGAACTTCTCATGGCATATTTTGGAGAGAGTTTAACAGGATTGCATCAGAATGGTACGTGGACCAGGATATATCCCGCTGGCACGTGTGGGACGACCTAGCCCGGGACTTTGTTCGACAATTCCAATACAACGTGGATATCGCTCCCGATAGAAACTCTCTATCCAACCTAAAAAAGAAGTCCTCAGAAAATTTCAGAGAGTACGCTATTAAGTGGCGCGAGCAGGCGTCTAGGGTCAAACCTCCGATGGATGAGGTCAAAATGGTCAGTGTTTTTCTACAAGCACAAGAAGCGGATTACTTTCAAAATATGATGTCTGCCATGTGCAAACCATTTGCAGAAGCAATCAAAATTGGGGAAATGGTTGAGAATGGTTTAAAGACCGGTCGTATCCTAAGCCAATCAGCCATAAGAGCAACTTCCCAGGCCATCCAAAACGGATCTGGGAGTGCAGCCAACAAGAAGAAGAAAGAAGAAGGGGCCATGATGGCTTTCGATGTCAGGGGTCCTCGGCAACACTCAGGTCCATTCCCCAAAACCTCCCAACACTATTACCCTCACAAAAATGCAGCTTACACTACATCCCCTTTTCCCTATGAAGTAATGAATGCTCAGCCGCATTTCCGGCTGCAACAACAATACAACCAGAACAGAGCTCCGCCCCCAAGAAATAACCATCCTCCCCCAGCCCCATACAATCCATGCCCTCCTCAAAACAACTACCCATACAATGCTTACCTCCGTGAGCCCCCGAGGAGACTTAATTTCACTCCTATCGGTGAGCCATATTCAAGTCTTTTCCCAAAATTGGTCCAGATGGGGCTCCTGCAGCCTGTGCCTCCGAACAGGAAAAATCCACAATCGCCGTCATACAGGCGGGGTACCAACTGTGCCTATCATTCCGGAGTAGAGGGGCACGGCACGGAAGATTGTTGGACTCTCAAGAGGGCCGTGAATACTCTTATAGAGTAAAAGAAGGAAGTGTTAAGGGAAGAAGAATCCCCAAATGTCACTAACAATCCACTGCCCGCCCATAACAACGGGCCAGTTATAGGCATGATTTGCGAGGACCAAGATTTTGATCCAGCTTTGAAGGCTATCATTGCCATCGCAGATGTGGAGAAAAATCCTAAGGAGGCACCCAAGCCAGCCGAAGAAATAAAAAAGAGTAATCCCGTTCCTCAAGCTACAGGGAAAGCTGAAGCCAAAACAAAGGGACCTTCCAAAGACGCTATTCTTTACATCCCCAGGGCATTCAAGAAGGAACAAGGTATGTTGAGCCCGCCTAGAAGGCTACAATTCAACAAGGCCATGAAAAATGACCCAATGATGTAGGTACCAAAGGGGACATACATGGCGCGGGGGCGAATAATTTCACCCAGGCTGAATGAGCCCGTGGTTATTAGCCGCGCGCCGCAAGCTCCCATAAAAAATACTACTGCCGTCCCTTGGAACTACAACAAGATGGTGGTAACATACAAAGGGAAAGAGGTCACAGGGGAAGCAATCGAAGCAAAATCCTCTGAAGGATACCTCAATCTGAAGGAGCTAGCCAAAAACAAGCACAAACACTTCCCTCTTAAAAGACATATCACTGCCGAGGAAGCTGAAGAGTTCTTTAAGAAGATGAACATGACTAAATACGCCACAATTGAGGAACTCAGGAAAACTCCTGATCAAGTGTCACTCTTATCTTTGTTGATGGGCTCGAGCGAGCATCAAAAAATACTCTTGAAAATGCTGAATGAAGCGTATGTGCCGGCAGAGACCTCAGTCGAACAACTAGAAAGAATGACCGAGCGTTTCTTTGCAGTCAAAAATCTCTTTTAGCCGGGATGATCTACCACCCGAGGGAGCCTCTCACAACAAAGCCTTACACTTAATAGTTAAAAGTGAGGGATATTATGTGAAGAGAGTTATGCTTGATGGAGGTTACGGGGTAGATATTTGCCCTTTGTCCACACTACAAGGAATGGGAATCAACACTGAAAGAATCAGGACGAATAATGTCTATGTCCGTGCTTTTGATGGAATCAAAAGGGACACCATTGGCGAAATAGACATAGCTATGACGATCGGCCCTGTGGATTTTACTGTAACCTTCCAAATCCTAGATATGGATACCTCATACAATTTCTTGCTAGGTAGGCCGTGGATTCATGCCGCTGGAGCCGTACCCTCTACTCTCCATCAAATGGTCAAATTCGAATATAAAAACCAGGAGATAGTGGTCCACGGGGAGGACGAGTAGTCAATCTACAGAGACCCATCGATCCCTTGTCTTGAAGCCAGAGAGGGGAGTGAGCACATCGTCTATCAAGCGTTTGAAATTGTACCGGCCGACCAACATGAAGAAGGTACTCCGTGCCCACAACCCTGCCTATCAAATGCGTCAATCATGGTCGCTACCGACATGATTAGACATGGATATAGACCCGAAAAAGGGCTTGGGGTGTCTTTGCAAGGTATCACCGAACCGATCTCTCTACCTGCCGCTACAAAATTCTTCGGCATAGGTTTCCAAGCATCAGATGAAGATGGGAAGTGGGCCGATGCCCGTAAAAGCAGCGTATGGGACCTACCTCAGTCGGTCCCGCATATTACTAAAACTTTTATCGAACCGCAATATGTCGAAGAAGAAGAGGCCTTTACGGCCGAAGAAATTGAGGGAATCTGCGAGGCCATGAAGCAGATGTTGTATGAAACTAACATGTTCCAGTTGTGAGAAGGTTCAAGCACCGCTGAGGTGCAATACATGTGCCCAAATGCCAAGTTGCTGAATTGGAAGGCTACTCCATTCCCCGTCAGGCGGGAGACTCGGTAGTTCAGTTTTGCCATATTTCCTGCACTATGAGTTATTTCAGGGTGTAACTCAAGTGTTTTTAATTTACTGCCTTTTTGAATTCCGATGTAAACCCTCCTATGTTCGAATTCAATGAAATGAAATCAAAATTTCATAGTCTATTATTCCTTCTGATTTTTGCTTATTTTTCTTATTTTCAGTCCTAATAATGCAGCTTTAAATAACATGACATGCTTGCGGACTTCATGCTCTGATCTTAATATGTTGTCTAACCTCGAAATAATGAGCCAAGAACCGGAATATGACGAAGAAGAGGCTTTTAGGGAAATAAATCGAGAATTAGAACAATTTGAGAAAAAGCCTAAGTCGAACTTAAACGAAACAGAACCCGTCAACTTGGGTAGTGCAGAAGAGGTTCGAGAAACCATGATAAGCGTCCACACTGATGAAAGAACTAAAGACGCTTTGATTCAACTTCTGTTTGAGTTCAAAGACGTGTTTTCTTGGTCCTACGATGACATGCCCGGACTAAGTGTAGATTTGGTGGTACACAAATTGCCAACCTACCCGGGTTATCCACCCGTCCAACAAAAGCAGAGGAAATTTAAAACAGACATGAGTGACAAAATCAAAGAATAGGTCACTAAACAATTCAAAGCGGGAGTGATCTGGGTGGTCCAATACACTACCTGGCTGGCCAATGTGGTTCCAGTACCTAAAAAGGACGGAAAAGTCAGAGTATTTGTCGATTACCGAGATTTGAATAAAGCAAGCTCTAAAGATAACTTTCCACTACAAAACATACATATTCTGGTTGACAATTGTGCCAAACATGAGGTACTGTCTTTCGTGGATTGTTATGCTGGATACCACCAGGTACTGATGGATGAAGAAGATACAGAAAAGACGGCTTTCACTACACCCTGGGGCACCTATTGTTACCGAGTCATGCCATTCGGCCTAAAGAACGCCGGGGCCACATACATGAGGGCCATGACCGCCATTTTCCACGACATGATGCATCAGGAGATTGAGGTATACGTGGATGATGTGATTATTAAATCTAGGACGCAAGATGACCATGTCCAGCATTTGAGGAAATTCTTCAAACGCCTGCGTAAGTATGATTAGAAACTAAACCCGGCCAAGTGTGCCTTCGGAGTTCCGTCTGGAAAATTACTGGGGTTTATAGTCAGCCGACGGGGCATCGAGCTAGACCCGACAAAGATAAAACTATTCGCGATCTCCCACCACCAAGAACCAAGAAGGAGGTCGTGAGCCTGTTGGGTAGGTTGAATTACATCAGCAGGTTCATCGCTCAGTTAACGTCCACTTGTGAGCCTATATTCAAGTTGCTGAAGAAAGATGCAGACATCAAATGGACGGACGAATGCCAGAACGCTTTCGACAAGATCAAAGAATATTTGTCGAACCCGCCAGTGCTAGTCCCACCAGAACCAGGAAGGCCTCTGTTCTTATATCTAACGGTGTTGGAAAATTCCTTCGGATGTGTTCTCGGGAAACATGACGCAACCGGGAAGAGAGAACATGACATATATTACTTGAGCAAGAAGTTCACGAGCTACGAAGCCAAGTATACGCTATTGGAAAGAACGTGTTGCGCTCTAACTTGGGTCGCTCAGAAACTCCGACATTATTTATTGGCTTATACCACCTACCTCATCACTAGGTTGGACCCATTGAAGTACATATTCCAAAAGCCAATGCCCACCGGGAGATTAGCTAAGTGGCAGATTCTGCTCACCGAATTCGACATAGTCTATGTCACTCGCACGACAATGAAGGCCCAGGCGTTGGCAGATAACTTAGCAGAAAATCCTGTCGATGACGACTACCAACCCCTAAGCACTTACTTCCCAGACGAGGAGGTAAATTCAGTCGAGATAACTTCCGAGGATGCCAACACTTGGAAAATGTTCTTTGATGGAGCTGTAAATGCAAAACGTGTTGGTATCGGGGCAATATTGATTTCACCCACGGGACAACACTATCCCGCCACGGCCCACCTTCGATTCTTCTATACAAACAATACTGTCGAATATGAAGCTTGTTTAATAGGTATGAACATGGCCATCGACATGGATGTAGAAGAGTTATTTATCATGGGAGAGTCGGATTTGATCATCAAGCAGGCTCAAGGAGAGTGGGAAACTCGGGATGTTAAGCTCCTTCCATACAGACAACACGTGGAAGATCTTAGCAAACGATTCAAAGCTCTCGAGTTCAGATATATTCCTCGATGCCACAACGAGTTAGCCGATGCACTAGCTACTCTAGCGGCAATGCTGCCATATCCGAGTAATGTTCACATCGACCTGTTGGAAATTCAAATCAAGGAAAGGCATGGTTATTGCAACACGGTCGAAGTAGAGCTCGATATCCAACCATGGTATCACGATATCAAAAGGTTCTTCAAAACAAAAGAATATCCAGAGCAGGCCAATGGGGACCAAAAGAGAACCATCCGGAGACTCGCCAGCAGTTTCTTCCTAAGTGGGGAAGTACTGTATAAGAGGACTCCCGATCTGAATCTATTAAGATGCATAGACGCCAAAGAAGCCGAAAAGATTATGAACGAGGTGCACTCAGGAGTATGCGGTCCCCACATGAACGGATACGTCCTCGCAAAGAAAATCTTGCGGGCTGGGTATTATTGGATGACCATGGAGAAAGATTGTTTTAGCTTTGTCCGGAAATGCCACAAGTGTCAAATACACGTCGATTTGATTCACGCACCACCATCAGAATTACATCCTATGTCAGCACCTTGACCGTTTGTCGCCTGGGGAATGGATGTCATCGGGCAGATCGAGCCGAGGGCCTCAAACGGGCAACGATTTATTTTGGTCGCTATTGACTATTTCACGAAATGGGTCGAGGCAGTCACATTCAAAGCTGTCACCAAGAAGGCAGTGGTGGATTTCGTGCACTCTAATATCATATGTTGTTTTGGTATCCCAAAGACTATCATTACCGACAATGCCGCGAATCTAAACAGTAACTTGATGAGGGAGGTATGTGAACAGTTCCAAATCACACACCGCAATTCCACCCCTTACCGGCCAAAAGCCAATGGTGTCGTTGAAGCGGCAAACAAAAATATTAAGAAAATCCTCAGGAAAATGATTCAAACTTTCAGGCAATGGCACGAAAAATTGCCCTTCGCTTTACTGGGATATCGCACGACAGTGCGCACGTCGGTTGGAGCTACTCCTTATCTATTGGTCTATGGCACGGAAGCCGTAATACCCGTAAAAGTCGAAATTCCCTCCCTTCGGGTCATTGTCGAAGCAGAAATTGAGGATGACGAATGGGTCAAGACCTGATTGGAGCAATTAACACTGATCGATGAGAAAAGGATGGTCGCAGTTTGCCACGGGCAGTTGTACCAACGAAGAATGCCCCGCGCCTACAACAAGAAAGTGAGGCCTATGAACTTTGAAGTAGGGCAACTTGTGTTAAGACGTATCCTCCCACACCACGAAGAGGCGAAAGGAAAATTCGCCCCGAATTGGAGAGGTCTGTACTTCATAAGGAAATTGCTTCCTAAAGGAGCATTGTATTTGGGAGACATCGAAGGAAATGACCCCGAAACGGCTGTCAATGCAGATGCAGTCAAAAGGTATTATGTTTGACCTCTTCATGATGACAACACGGTTGATCGAAATGATGAAGGCTTTTCATTCATGCTACCCCAAACACTACCATTTTGTAAACCCTTTGAGCCGGTTACTCTTCTTTCCTCCTTGGAACTTAAAAAAAAAAGAGAAAGGAAAGAAGAAAAATCAGAAAAAAAAAATCAAAAAAAAGAGAAGAAAAAAAATCAAAAGAANAAAAAAAAAAAAAAAAAAAAAAAAAAAAAAAAAAAAAAAAAAAAAAAAAAAAAAAAAAAAAAAAAAAAAAAAAAAAAAAAAAAAAAAAAAAGATCGAAACAAAAACAAAATGTTTTCGCCTGAACTACGTCAGACTTGATTCCGAAAGGATACATAGGCCACCTCTCCCTGGAGTTCAGTCGCACCAAAATAAAAATCCATATTTTCCCCAAGAGTTTAAGTTGGGGCAAGTGTTGAGATCGACATTGATTCGCCTTAAAGTTCCAAGGTTGTAATTCAACACTAATTCTTTCGCCCCCCAAAATCCTGTTCAAGTCCTTCTGATCGATCGGCAAAGATATGCCAGAATGGGAAGATACATCTATTTGAACCTCATACAAGGAATGAGAGAAATTAAAATGAGAGAGTCTTATCGGTGAAAACCCACACGGGCACCATAAGGCGACGGTGAGTAGAGAAATTAAAAATGAGAGAGTCTTGTTGGTGAAAACTCGCGAAGAGCAATACTGGGCGATGGCAAGAAGAGAAATGAGAGAGGTTAGCTGGTGAAAACCCAAAAAGGGCACCGCTAATCGAAAAAGGATGATTGGTCACTAATACCGACATGATCTAGGGCAAGGTTTCTCAACCTCGAGTTAAAAGTCGTGAGGTATTTCTGAGAGTCAGATGGTTTATATAGATCAGGCGTCCAATCCAAGACGCATGTCATGTTCATTGAAAGCCGCGTGCACTCCAGATAAGTCCTTGTTCTCCCCGAAAGGGATATATTTTTGTCAAAATTCATCGTCCCCGTTTCTTTGTTATTCCCTTTCAATGCCTTTCAGTCTGACTCTATTTCTAAGGTAAAACAAAGAAAGGATGGCAAAACTGACTTACAAGGTTCTCGTTTGATGCAAACCAATATGCAAAGGGCACCGAGCCTCATCAGGGGCATCAAGTCGATCCCGACTGGCCGCGATGGCCGATGCTTTAAATACAACTTTTGAAGGGAGAAGATCAAATCGAAATGCCTACAAAGGAAATTGAGGTGAAAGGTTAAGTCCCACGTGGCTAACCCCCTCAGAAAAGATTTAAAAAAAAGTGCCGAAGTGCTCCAAATGCTTTGAAGTCAAATAGAAGGAAAAATTAGAAATGAAAGGCCAACGGAGGCAAAATAAAGTTGGAAAAGGGTTAAGTCCCACGCGACTAACCAGTGCAGCAGAATTCGAGGGGCCAAAATTCCCCCCTGGTGCTCTAGGGATCCGAAAGGAAGACAAGTGAAAAGCCTACAAAGGCAAAACAAATGTTGGGTCCTACGTGACCGATCGCCATGGAAAAACCTGGAAAGCCAAGGTCCCCAGGATTAGAAATGAAACCCAATACCCAGCTAGTAAACAAGCAAACGGTTGAGATCTTCGTCACAAAAACTGAGATCAAGCAAGTTGAAACAATCAAGGCCGCAAAACCAACCACCGTTTCAAACTGACAGTTGTGCTTTGTTTGAAGGAAACATGTGTGATTCAAAATGCAACCTTGCAAAGGCAAGTGTAACCCAAAAGAAAGGCGCAAGAGCTAGAAGCAGCTTTGCAGCAACAATTCCCAAAAGGGAAGTTTTCTCCAAAATTCTTTCCCGCATTCACTCATTCTATGAAAATAAAATGAAAAGAAAAGAAGAAAACAGTGTTGAAAAAAAAAGAAGCCCAAACCTAAAGTAGTATGAGGCCTCCAATCCCTAGCTACATTTTCCTAACATAGGATATTCCATTACTTAGTTGATGCCAACATAGGGTCTCCACTCCCTAGTTGATGCCAGCATAACCTAATGCCGACATAACTCGACGCCAACCTAGGATATCCTAGTCCTTAGTTGATGACAACATAGGGTCCCAATCCCTAGTTGATGCCGGCATAACCCGATGATTCTTCCAACATAGGGTCCCACTCCCTAGCAGACACTGGCATAACCTGGTGATCTTTCTGACAACAGCATAACCTATTGATCATTTCCTGACACTGGCATAACCCAGTGATCTCCTTTTCCCCAGGCACAACAGCATACCCTGTTGACCTTTCTAGACACCGGCATAACCTGGTGATCTTTTCTGACAACATCATAACCTGTTGATCATTTTCTGACACTAGAATAACCCAGTGATCTCCTTTTCCCCAGGAAACGACATAACATGTTGACCTTTCCTGACACCGGCATAACCTAGTGATCGTTTCCTGACAATGGCATAACTCGTTGATCACTTCATGACACTGGCATAACCCAGTACTCTCTTTTTCAGGAAACATCATAACCTGTTGACCTTCCAAACATCGGCATAACCTGGTGATCTTTCTGGACAACATCATAACCTGTTGATCATTTCCTGATACTGGCATAACCAGTAATCTCTTTCCCCTAGGCAGCAACATAACCTGTTGACCTTCCAAACACCGGCATAACCTGGTGATCTTTCTTGACAACAACATAACCTGTTGATCATTTCCTGATACTGGCATAACCAGTAATCTCTTTCCCCTAGGCAGCAACATAACCTGTTGACCTTCCAAACACCGGCATAACCTGGTGATCTTTCTTGACAACAACATAACCTGTTGATCATTTCCTGATACTGGCATAACCCAGTAATCGCTTTTTCCCAGGCAACATCATAACCCGTTGACCTTCCAAACACCGGCATAACCTGGTGATCTTTCTTGACAACATCATAACCTGTTGATCATTTCCTGATACTGGCATAACCCAGTAATCGCTTTTTCCCAGGCAACATCATAACCCGTTGACCTTCCAAACACCGGCATAACCTGGTGATCTTTCTTGACAACATCATAACCTGTTGATCATTTCCTGATACTGGCATAACCCAATAATCTCTTTTTCCCAAGCAGCAGCATAACCTGTTGACCTTCCAGACACTGGAATAACCCGGTGATCTCTTCTCCCGACAACATCATAACCTGTTGACCTTTACAGATACCAGCATAACCTGTATATCCCTTTCTTGATAGCGGCATAACCCGTTGATTCTCCCTCCCAGACAGCGGCATAACCCGGTGATCTTTTCTTGACGACAACATAACCTGTCAATCTTTTCCAACGTAGGGTCTCCAATCCCTAGTTGATTTTACCTTTAGGCATAGTGTATCCACTCCCTAGTCTACAATAAATCCAGGTACACCATTCCCGACTTTCCATTGCTTTCAATAATAAAGTAGCATAGATTTCTTTACAATAACTCGCAAAATTTTCCTAGTGAAAAACTGGGGCAGAAATTTTGTTCGTTTGTTTTGGTTTTGTGCAGATTCCATTTTTCAGGACATTGGAACTCGAGACGACCAAAAGAACACGCCTCAATTCAAAATATGGAAAAGAAGAAAAGAAGACCAAACCCAAGGTGCAGAAACGGAAATGATGTAGACTGTCCAAGACAGATCGAAGTCACAAGCTATGCATGCCCTTCCTTGACCCGAGGAACGACAAGGCGAAACCAGCACTCGAGGTTAACAAGTGTCGAGATTCATGTCAGAGTCAGCAAAAAGATCAAGGCTCAAGACCAAGTCTTAGATAGGAATCTTGTAACTTAGCAGCTAATAGGTTTAGTTAGTTTTTGTTTTGTACTTGGGTGTAATAAAGAGATCAGCAGCAGTAATGATGGCAACCACAGTGAAACCACAGTTACTCGGTAGTCCCAGCTACCAAAACTTCTAGAACTACACTGACCTGATTCCTTTATAGCCAAGGATATGTAGGCAACCTTTGAAGCAGGGTTCAGTCAAACTTTTCAAAAATGCTTCATAATGGAACATACGAATGGATAAAGTCGTTTATGGTCTCTCACTATGTCTTTGCCCGACAACTCTTCGTGTTCCCGAACAAAAAGGGGCAGATGTGAGCACATGATTTCTACCTATCGTATAATCCTACAAAATATCAAGTAATTAAGATTTCATGAATTTATTTGAATTTTAGTACTATTTGTGAATTTATTTTACGTTATGTAGCCATAATTCGTCTTTTAAATCTATAAATAATTTAAGATGGCGTGATTAAGCACATAACCTTACTTATTATTTAAATTTTTAAGTGTTTGATAAAGTAGATTACTGTTTAATGTGTTGATTTAATTATTTATTTTTTAACAAAATTTGTGAAAAAAAACTTATCCTTTAATTGATTAGGAGCAAATCAAGGGATATAACTCTTAATTAATTAATTAATTCATTAAACAAAGGTTAAGATTAGAATTAATTATTATACTTGGCTTTAATTTAAGGTTAATTTAATTAATTAAGATTGGTTTTAATTGAAATGAATTAAAATGGACCTGGGCTAAGATTGCCCAGGCCCAAGCTGCCATAACAGAACTAGCCCAAGCCAAATACACCCAGTCCAGCCCTGTGACAGCCAAAACGATGTCGTTTAATTAGGGACGATATACACCGTTGATCTCTTTTGATCAAACGGTTGAGAACCCCCCACCCTTTTAATATTTAACTGTTTCACAAGCTCCCCCACCCCCATTACCTAAGTCTAATACCCCCTTCTCCCCTCCGTCTCTCACCCCCTTCAAAGACCGGCCAACCACCACCGCAGTCCCACCGCTTCCCCGCCGTGCTCCGCCGGCCGGAAATCGCCTCCAGCGGCGGAGCTTCCCTAATCGATCCCATTTTTTTAACCAGATGATCCTCATCATTCCCTAAATCACCTCCCACCATCGATTCCTCCAAAAACCCAACCAAAAACCTCCAATTTTGGATCTAGGAAGGCAGAACCTAGAAAACTAATTCCGGCCGATTTAGAGATAATCAATGGCTTGGACCTTCATGAGTCAACTGCTCTTGACTAGAGAAATTGATTCATGAGGGTTTGATTCATTTTCAAACCCGCCGGAATCCGGCCAAGGTCCGACAACTTTGACTTTTCCGGCCAACTCCTATAAACGGGTATTTTTTATTTCTTTCTTTGTTTTCTTTTCTTTACGTACTGCTAAAATAAAAAAATCGTCACTGATTTTGTGTTATGCCAGTTTAGTTAGCATATTTACTTCTGTTTGGGCTTGATTGGTTATTTTTCTCCCATCCCTAAGTAATTATGTGACTAAGATGAACCAAAATAACAAGTTTGTTTAATTTGTTTAGTTAACAATGCTGTCTTCACAATTTTCATAAATCTATGTATTGAATTTCTGTTTCTTAAAGGAAAACTTCCCTAATTGTTTGTCACCAATAAGTTTATATTCTCTTCATCACTTTATGATCGTTTTCCTGCCAAATTATATGACGAACCAGTGTTGATAGGTTAGCAATTAGGTTTTTGATTGACAAAACCTAGGGCTCTCATTTAGCTGACTATCTTCTTTGATTCACGCAGCCTTATTTTATCCACCTAGGATTCTTTGAACATTTAATTATGTTGTCATTCCTGTCCGTTTAATCACTGTTAGTTCATCATGGTCTATAGTTAGTCACTAACTAATTAAGACCTTAAGACCTCACTTGGGCTTTTAATTGCTTAACTGGTTTAATTTGGGATTCAAGTATGAGTGGTTGATTTAAGTTTGATAGGAACTAATTAGTAGGCTGATTAGGTCAAGCTAATGGAAGAACTAGTCACATTCAGATAGAATTGAACCCAAAATCAGTGAACCTAAGTTTAAAGGACTAAATTAACTAACTTAAACTAATTAATAGGTCATTAAAACTAGAATTAGTCCCTAATAATGAATTTAACCTAATTCCTAAGATGATGAACAAGTTTAATTGAGTTAATTAGGAATTAATCATCCTTAATCAATTAAGTCTAGTAAGGAGTATAGTCTAATCCATCTAAAATAATCAGTTAATTAATTAAATCTTGATAGACAAAAAAGGGTTTAGCTACTAATCAATTAATTTAGAACAAAGTACTCCTTACCTAATGATTAACCTAGCTAACTGTCTTTAATTAAAGATCCTAAAAGTAATTAACATAAGTTAAAACTCAGATAGTTAACTAAAGTTAAGAAGCAACCCAAGTGAGTAACCTTGATTACCTAGTGGTAAATTCAGGGATTCCAAAGGGTACAATAGGTAATGTAGACTTAGGGAATCAGAATTTTAAGGGTAGAAATGTCTTTAATAGGTAAGAATATTCTAGAATAGGGGAAGCTGTCTAAAAAGATAAGGTTGACAGCTGCCCTATGTACTATTATGTACTATTTACAGCTTTTTGAATTGGGAATCTTCTAAAAAGATACCCCATTCCCAAATATCTATAAATAGACCCTCTCCCCTTAGTCTAAGGGGTTCCTGGACTCTGAAAAAATACTCTCTTCTAGTTGCTGAAAATACAGAATACTTGTCATTCCAAAAAAAAAAAAAGGTTTATTTTTCTCTTCTTTTTTTTTTTTAAAAAAAGGGAAAATATTATTAGAAATTCTGGGTTTATTGTTGCTGGTTGCTGGTTTTTTCTGGGGCTTCCTCTGGTTTTCTGCTGCTGTTTCCTGAACTTCTCTTCTTTTTTTGCTGTTTCTTGTCTACGCTTGACCTTTATTTGGTCAAGTTTCTGCTGTTTTACTCTTAAAAAGGTATGTATTAACTCTTCTTATTCTCAATGAAATGCTAGATTGGAATTCTCTTCTTTTACTCATTGCTTAAGCTAGCTATTCTTGATAAATAAGGCTATTTCTTATACTATACGTAAATGTGGTTTCATAGATGTTTGTTAACATGATAATGAACCTGTGAGTGTGACAAATACTGTTTTGATATTGGTATTTTTGGTTGGTGTATGCTGTTTAATGACCGTTTAGTTAATATTCATTGTTCCAAATAATAGAACAAGCTGCACTAGGATGACTGAATCTGGCCTTTTCTATGGTCAGATTCTTTCCCTAAGAGTGCACAAAATATGCTTTCAATTGAGTCTCTTTGGTCAATAAATAGATTCAACAAGCAAGTCTCTAGATAGGTTAGTATTAGCACTAGGGTAGATGAATTTGGCTTGTTGATAGTCAAATTCACCCCCATAGTAGTGCATAAACACTAGTTGGCTGAAGTTTACCCCTCAAAAGGGTATAAAGGATGTAGTTAAGAAGGGCATTAGGGTGAGAAATTTGAACCCTTGAATGGTCAAATTCATCCCCTAAAAAATGCCTAGATAATCAAAGTACCATATAATTTAGAATTATCTTAATGTTAGCACTAAGGTAAGATGAATTTGACTCTCTGATAGTCAAATTCGTCTCATAACAATGCATATGCAGTAGTTAACTTGTTGAAATCGTCCTTTCAAGGGATGTAAAATGGACAATCAAAGGCTCATTAGAGGAGAAAATCTGGAATCCTTCATACTGATCAAATTTATCCTCTTGAAATGCCTAAATAATCAAGTTAAGGAATTGATATGGACTAAAGATCCCAAGTATAAAAATGACAAGTCCAGAGGTGAGTTGATCCTCTTATGATCACATTCACCCTGAGAAAGTGCATAAATAATTCTGCCAAGTAATATGGTTTGAACATAAGTATTATCAGAATTAAAACTAACCTTTCCATGGTCAGTTTGGTTTTAGTAGTTGCATCACTCAATCAATTGGGGTGTTTACAGATTCCAAAGGAAGGAACAAGTGTATGGCCTTAAGGGAATTCAAGTTAGGAAAATTAGCTAAAAAATTCCTTTTATTTTAGTTTTTTCTTTTCCATTTTTCTGGAAAATGTATTTAGATGGCAGTAGTTTATATTCATTTTCAGAATCATTGTAATTAAAGACTGGACTATATATATATATATTTAAATTCTGCTTTACTATTCATATTTTTTCCCTCTAAAATGTAGGTTTTTTTGTGAATTTATAATCCAATCCCTGTCACTAAAATAGCATGAAAACAGTAGGAAGTTGAGTGTATATCTACGCTGGCATGTATAGGATTTTTATAAACACGCTGATTTGAAAAATGGCTATCACGATTATAGTTACCATCAATGTAAGGTAGAGTTAATTACGCCTAATTCATTTCGCACCTAGTAAACTCTCTGACATCAACGTATGTAACATATTATTTACAAAATAAATTTCAATTCCAGTGACACATGCTCATATTCAAACTGATAAAAGAAACTATAGATTAGGCCCTACAAAATTCAAACACCAAGTATTCACTTTTGACCATCTGCATCCTTAAAAATCTGGTGATTTACTTGTACACATTTTGGCAAATCTTTGAATGTATATGCGTGCAATTTTCCCAAAAATGATGGCTGAAAATAAAACTAAAACGCAGATTCTGGTTATATTCTGTGCAAACGTTCCTATTATGCTTATCCCTAGTGATGTTAGTTCAAATTATACGTATCCCTTCTTTTTAACTAGACACAATTAGGATTGGCCAAAAGAGTCAAAATAATTTGGGGCTAAAATATGGCCATAGCCCGAAACATGTTATCTTTAGGCTATTGGACATTATTTTAGGCAATCCTTAGGTTGAATGAATACCTTTAGTTTGAAATTAGACAAAAATCGATCATTACATCAAAATTACTCTAAACTACACTCGGGAGTGGCAACTTATGCCCCCGACTCTCAAACTCCAAACAACTAATAAAAATGCACATAGCAACCACGGGAGCATTTCATGTGACGTGTTGCCGTGTGCTCAAAAACAACAAATGCACGACATCGTGATTTGTCTAAGATAAATCCATAAACGTCCTAATTGATCTTAAAACTAAAACACTCTTTCAAAAATAGAAAACATAAGGAATAATCGAATATTGCATCAAATAGGCACTATAAACTGTCATGACCAATAGTCTTGATTACGTAAGCTACACTCGGGTTCGACAATTCATGTCCCCGTATTCAAACTTCATATCATAATAAAATTACATGTTGCGGGTACGGGTGCATTTCATGTGGCGTAATTGTAATACGTTCAAAAGCATAACAAGTGCGCGTTCTCGTGATTTGTTTTCAAGATAAATCCATACTTGCCAAAAGCGGTTAATTTTTAAAAAGGTTAAATTCACAATAGGCAAAAACGCAAATCAGATAATTTAGGCCAAATATTAATGGTAAGCGACCGTGCTAGTACCACGGAACTCGGGAATACCTAACACCTTCTCCCGGGTTAATAGAATTCCTTACTCGGATTTCTGGTCGCAGACAAATCAAAACAGAGTCAAAATTTCCTCGATTTGGGATTTTAAAAGAAAACTAAAACGATGTCCCGGTGTAACAACCTAGCCGGTCGTTTTGTGTATTAAGATCCTGTTTCCTTAAATGAAACCTTCTATAGCGTCTATTCGTGCTTTATGACTCGCGGGAGCGGGTGGTTCGGGATTTGGGGACGATTTGGATGGTTTAGGAACACTTGGTTCCTTAAGGCTGGCCTATTTGGCCAAGTTTGACTTCGGTAAACACTTTGAGCAAATGACCTCGGAATCGAGTTCTGATAGCTCCAGTATCTCCGTATGATGATTTCAGACTTGGGCATATGTTCGGCTCGGATTTCTGATGACCCGGGAGCGTTTCGACGCCCGAACTGGAAATTAGGATTTCCTTAAGTTTAGAATTTTGCCTGGAACGGGACTTAATGCTATCGGGGTCCGAATAGAATTCTGGGACCGGCAATAGTTTCGTATAGTCATTTAGGACTTGTCTGCAAAATTTGGGGTCATTCTGAGTAGTATAGACCCATTCGGCGCAATGCCATGAATTCTAGAATTTCAAAGTTCTTAAGTTTGATAATTTGGTTTTGGGGTAGAATTTTGAGTTCCGTTGCTGTTTTCATGTCCTGGAAGTTGGAGCGAGTCCGTATCATAAATACAGACTTGCTGAGGCTTTTGGACGGGGTCCCGCGGGGGCCGAGGGTGTTTTAGACCCATGGGAGCTAAGTTAGAAAAACCAGAAAATCCCTGTCTGGTTTCCTTCTCTGCGATCGCAGAGGGATGTACTTGACTGTACAAGTCCGGAGGCTGGTCTATCCGATTTTCAGGCCGGTGCCAGATACTGATAGCGTGGTCATACTTCACGGTGAGCTACTTTCTTGACGACTTCTTAGCAGCGTCCGAGAGTTTCTTTGTTATGTTCTCTGTCTATTTCACTTTGACTGAGACCCTGTATATGATGTAGTCATTGTATATTCAGTAGTTGCCCGTGACACTAGCTCCTGGCACACACGCAGTATTTATATTTTTGAGGTTTTGGGATGTATATCTATATGTATGTTTTATTTCGGATTTATACCTACTATGACTTTACTTTCACTCAAGGCTAGAATCATGTTAGTTGTTATAAACTGGTAATCATTGACCTGTTGATCGAGTGGGAAGGGTATCACCTAGTAAAAGTTATATCGGCTTGCCTAACCCCGCTGTTGGGCGCCATCGCGACCTGATATAGGGATTTGGGTCGTGACAACGTGGTATCAGAGCCTTAGGTTCACGTAGTCTTACGAGTCACGGGCAAACCTAGTAGAGTCTTGCGGATCAGTACGGAGACGTCTGTACTTATCTTCAGGAGGCTATAAGGTGTTAAGAAACTCTTTTTGTTCATATCTGATCATGCAACCGATGATGTACTCAAACCTGTTTTTCTATTTTCTCACAGATGGTGAGGACGCGTGTTTCACATGTTCCTGATCTAGGAGAGGCTGCTACCCCCGCCGCTCTAGGCCGTGGTAGGGGCAAGGGTAGGGATTTTGTTCGTAGTAGGGGGCGAGGGCATCCCAGAGCGGTACCGGTTGCACCAGTTGAGGATCTTTATGTTGAGGAGCAGGATGAGCTGCCTCCAGTAGCTCCACCACCCACTGATTTTATGACGGCGCCGGGCTTCCAGGAGGTCATGGGCCGTATGCTGAGGTTCATGGATACTATGTCACAGACGGGTGTACTCCCATCAGATCCTGCTGCTTCGCACTTCGCAGGCAGGAGGGGGAGTTCAGACCCCTACCGCTTAGGCTACAGGACCAGCAGCAGCAGTATATCGTACTCCAGATATTCCACCAGTGGTTGGGGTTCAGCCTAGGGTGGCAGCACCGGAGCCAAGGCTAGTTGCAGAGATAGACCAGCAGAAGCTGCTGGGTAGGTGGACCTAGCTTCACCCTTCGACCTTCGGGGGTGAGCGAGGACAGGATGCACAGGATTTTATCGAGAGGTGCAGGGGCAGACTGCACAACATGAGGATATTAGAGTCACACGGGGTAGATTTCACGACATTTCAGCTTGAGGGTAGAGCTCGCTGCTGGTGGCAGTCATATGTTCTCAGTAGGCCAGCAGGGTCGCCACCGGTTACTTGGGAGCAGTTTATTCAGTTATTTTTGGACAAATACATTCCACCATCTGAGAGGGAGGAGCTTCGGGGTCAGTTTGAGAGGTTAGAGCAGGGGCAGATGTCTGTGTCAGATTATGAGGCCAGGTTCTCAGAGTTGTCTCGCCATGCTCTCATGATATTACCCACAAATGCTGAGAGGGTTCGACGGTTTGTGGCAGGCTTACATCCAGGAATCAGGACTTCTATGGCCAGAGAGGTATAGATGGGTACCCCATATCAGCTCGTAGTCGAGATACCTCGACGTATCAAGGGTTACCGTGTGAGGGACAGGGAGCAGGGTCAGCCAGGTCAGTAGGACAAGAGGGCCAGGTTTGTAGGCGACTTCAGAGGGGCTCCTGTTAAGGCCAAGGGTCAGTACGGAGGTGTCCAGTTCAGCAGGCCTTCCCATTCAACACCTCCAGTACCTCCTAGGGTTGTTCCAGTCATGCCCCAGTTTAGCGCCATGCCAGAGCGCTCCTATCATCCTTCAGCCATCCAGAATGCGCCCAGCAATAATTCTAGCCATCAGAGATCCTCCAGTTCTTATCCCAGTGCTTTACCAGGGGATTCACACCGCTCTTCAGCTAGTCAGGGTTCCTCCTCTTCAGGGCAGCAAACAGTAGCGCCAGGGGGTTGCTTCGAGTGTGGGGATCTGGGTCACGCATGGAGGTTTTGTCCCAGGAATCGGGGCAAGGCCGTGCAGCAGAGCCAACAGCCTATGATTACAGCGCCAGCAGCACGACCACTTAGGGGTGGAGGTCAGATCTGTAGGGGTCGTCCCAGAGGGGGAGGCCAGTTCGGAAGGGGTCGTTCCGCTCCAGTTCGTCCTAGGGGAGCTCAGTCAGCGGGTGCTCCAGCCAGATTTTATGCTATTCTAGCCAGGGCAGACGCAGAGGCATCAGACGCCGTGATTACAGGTATTATTTCGGTCTGTGGTAGAGAGGCTTCAATTCTCTTTGATCCAGGGTCTACATATTCTTATATTTCAGCATTATTTGCCCATTCTCTAGATGTTAGTTGCGAGTCTTTGGGTTCTCTCTTGTATGTATCCACTCCTGTGGGCGATTCTATAATGGTAGACCGGGTCTACCGGTCTTGTGTGATTACCTTCCGTGAGTTTGAGACCAGAGCCGACATGTTGTTGCTTGATATGGTTGATTTCGAGGTCATCTTGGGCATGGATTGGTTATCCCCTCATCATGCTGTCCTGGATTGCCATGCCAAGACAGTTACATTAGCCATGCCTGAGTCGCCGAGGTTAGAGTGGAAGGGTGCTTCAGTTAGTGCCTTCGGCCGGTTCATTTCCTTCACGAAAGCTTGGCACATGGTCGAGAAATGGTGTCTGTCTTATCTTGCTTATGTGTGGGACACCACCGTTGAGTCTCCTACCCTTGATTCAGTACCTGTCGTTCGAGAGTTTCCGGATGTGTTTCCTTCAGATCTTCCAGGCATGCCTCCAGATCGAGATATAGATTTCTGCATTGATTTGGCTCCAGATACTCAGCCTATTTCTATTCCTCCTTATCGTATGGCTCCTAAAGAGCTAAAAGAGTTGAAAGAGCAGCTTGGGGAGTTGTTGGCCAAGGAGTTTTTTAGGCCGAGCGTGTCGCCGTGGGGTGCTCCAGTACTATTTGTTAAGAAGAAGGATGGGTCTATGCGGATGTGTATTGATTACCGCCAGTTGAATAAGGTGACTATCAAGAACAAGTATCCTCTGCCGTGCATTGATGATTTGTTTGACCAGCTACAGAGTGCTCGTGTATTCTCCAAGATTGATCTGAGGTCGGGTTATCACCAGTTGAAGATTCGGGCTTCTGATGTCCCGAAGACTGCATTTCGCACCAGATATGGCCACTATGAGTTTTTAGTGATGTCCTTTGGCTTGACTAATGCCCCAGCATCATTTATGGACTTTATGAATACGGTGTTCAGGCCGTATATCGACTCTTTCGTTATTGTTTTCATTGATGACATATTGATCTACTCCCGGAGTCTGGGAGAGCACGAGCAACATTTGAGAGTGGTACTTCAGACCTTACGAGAGCAGAAGCTATATGCTAAATTCTCCAAGTGCGAGTTTTAGCTGGAGTTCGTGGCATTTCTAGGGCATGTGGTTTCAGGTGAGGGTATTAAGGTTGATCCACAGAAGATTGAGGCAGTTCAGAGTTGGCCACGTCCTACGTCAGCTTCAGAGATCAGGAGTTTTCTGGGTTTAGCAGGTTATTACCGTCGATTCGTGGAGGGATTCTCTTCTATTGCCGCTCCACTAACTAGATTGACTCAGAAGAATGCTCCATTTCAGTGGTCCGACGATTGTGAGGCGAGCTTTCAGAAGCTCAAATCGGCATTGACTTCAGCACCAGTGTTATCATTGCCTTCTGAGTCTGGTGTATATACAGTGTATTGCGACGCCTCGCGCGTCGGGTTGGGATGTGTATTGATGCAGGATGGCAAGGCTATTGCTTATGCTTCGCGGCAGCTGAAGGTTCATGAAAAGAATTACCCTGTGCACGATTTGGAGTTGGCGGCGATTGTTCATGCTTTGAAGATATGGCGACATTATTTGTATGGTGTACCTTGTGAGGTCTATACCGACCACCGCAGCCTGCAGTACTTACTCAAGCAGAGGGACCTTAATTTGAGGCAGCGGAGGTGGCTTGAGTTGTTGAAAGACTATGATCTCACTATTCTGTATCACCCGGGCAAAGCAAATGTGGTAGCAAATGCCTTGAGCAGGCGGGCAACTAGTATGGGTAGTTTGGCCTACATTGCAGTTGAGGAGAGACCTTTAGCCGGGGACATTAAGTCCTTGGCCAATCGCCTGGTGAGATTGGATCTTTCTGAGCCTCGTTGAGTTCTAGCTCATGTGATTGCCCAGTCTTCATTATAGGGGGAGGTTAAGGCTCGACAGTTTGATGATCCACGTCTAGCACAGCTACGGGATACGGTGGTCCAGGGCAGGGCCAAGGAGATTACTTTAGGCGAGGATGGTGTTC